>LPNX010052043.1:0-183003 GCA_001517045.1 Pseudotsuga menziesii
GCCTTAAAACACTGAAAAAGCAGGGAATAAAGCAAAAAAAGCAGATGGGCGCCTAGGAGGCCAGGAATAAAGCAGATTTGATTCCTAAAGCTCTCAAGGGCCCTACATGAGTCAAAGATGGCAAGTTTGACCTCTATGGATAGGCAATTAGCAACTTGCACATGGTGGGACTCATGGACTAGGCAAATAAGACAAAATAAATGAAATAATGTCTAAGTGGGTAAATACTATGGGTTGATTATTCTAACAGTTGTCGTCATATTTTTAAGGAATACATTAATTTTAGAGAACAGTACAAAAGATCTCTAATTTTCCTGGAACAAGCTTAATATAGTGCTTATAATGATTGTGTTTTTGTGCTTGAATGTGTGCTTGTCCGGTTTTATAGACAAAGGCTTTGCATTCATTGGATTATATCAAATTCAATTCCAATTCCAATTCAAACACTGAATTATTGCCTAAGATTTTTGGCTTCATGAAATAAATTAGCACAAAGTGTGTTGTGGATGCATTGCATCCTCAGTCCTATGATATTGTGGGCAAGTTTATACTGAAACAGAGCTACCCTTTATACTGGAATCCAGTGGTCTGATCGGAGGTTACTGCACTGCACATGCTTTATATTTTTTTTTTTAAAACAGTCACAAGCGTCGCTTAAGCGACGGTTCCCCTGCTGTCGTTTTTCCGACGGTTAGCCTTAAAATCCGTCGCTCTTCCGATGGTTATGTTGTTTTCCGTCGCTTTTCCGACGCTTCTAGATGTCGCTTTTGCGACGGTTATCCGTCCCTCCGTCGTTTAAGCGACGCCTGTGGGTCTAATAGTTTTTAAAAATTTATGTCATTGTCGCTTAATAAGTGTCGGATAACCGACGAGTTAAATTTAAGCGACGGTTAATTAAGTGTCGCTTAAGCGACGGTTGCTTAAGTGTCGCTTAACCGATGACAAGTTTCCGATGATTCAAAAAAAACCAAAGTGTCGTACATGCGACAGGGAAGTGTCGAAAATCCGACATGACGGCCGTCAGATTTTTGGTCAAAATGTAGTAGTGGTAGGCAGTGCCATCGATAGGAATAGCACTTCAGGGTGTTGCTTTAGTATGGGATCAGGTGTGATCTCTTGGTTTAGCAGGAAGCAATCCTATGTGGCACTGAGTACAGTTGAAGCAGAGTATGTTGCGGCTTGTTCAGCTAGTTGTGAGGCAGTATGGCTGAGGAAGCTACTGTCTGATTTATTTGATCTCCAGTTGGATGCTACTTGTATACATTGTGACAACCAGAGTTGAGTGAAGTTGTCATAGAATCCAGTGTTCCATGAAAAGTCGAAGCATATCAAGATCAAGTACCACTATATCAGGGATATGGTGCAGAGGGGAGCAGTGAAGCTCCAGTATGTTGCGACGGAGGAACAGATAGCTGATGTATTGATGAAGCCATTGGCTAGGATGAAGTTCAAGTACTTCAAGGAGAAGCTTGGTGTTCTCTAGAATGAGGTTTCCTCCAAGGGAGAGTAATGAGATCCATAGCCATTCTGACATGGTGAGAGGATTAGTTCCTTCCATGGTCAGATGTAAGGGCTGAGCCATTCTGTCATGGTGAGAGGATTGGTTCCTTTCATGATCAGATATGAGTGCAAGCTCTTCCATCAGTACTGGGATGTGTTCCCTCATTGGTGGATGTAAGCACAGAGCCCTTCCATCAGTACTAGGATGTGTTCCCTCATTGGTGGATGTAAGCACAGAGCCCTTCCATCAGTACTAGGATGTGTTCCCTCATTGGTGGATGTAAGTGCAAAGCCCTTCCATCAGTACTGGGATGTGTTCCCTCATTGGTGGATGTAAGTGCAGAGCCCTTCCACCAGTACTGGGATGTGTTCCCTCATTGGTGGATGTAAGTGCAGATCCCTTCCATCAGTACTGGGATGTGTTCCCTCATTGGTGGATGTAAGTGCAGAGCCCTTCCATCAGTACAGGGATGTGTTCCCTCATTGGTGGATGTAAGTACAGAGCCCTTCCATCATTTTTGTTGGGATGTGTTCCCTCATGGGTGGATATAAGTGCTGATCCTTTCTGATAGGTTGTTGGGATGTGTTCCCTCATGATCGAATGTGAGTGCTGGGCCTTTCTAATATGATTATAGGATTGGTTCCTACATGATCAGATGTGAGTGTTGGGCGTGCCCTTCTGACGAGTAGGTCATATGTAAGTGCTGGGTGGGCCATTCTGACTTGGTGTCAGATATAAGCGTTGAAGAAGACCTACATGGAGGCTAGGCCTACAACCAGCATGAAAAAGGGATAGCTCTGTAGAACTTCCTGTGACAAGAAGAATCATAAGATAGCACCCGTGATGATCCAGATCCAGTGATGATGATCCAGCAGTGATGATCTAGATCCAGTGATGATCCAAATCCAGTGACGATGTCTAGTGATGGTCCAGATAGAGTGATGACCCAGATCCAGTGACGATGTCTAGTGATGATCCAGATAGAGTGATGATCCAGATATAGTAATGATGATCCAGATCGAGTGATGATCTAGATCCAGTGATGATGATCGAGATCGAGTGATGATCTAGATCCAATGATGATGATCTAGATCGAGTGATGATACAGATCCAGATGAAGATGACTTGAATATGAATATGACTTGAAGATGACAAGGACTTGACAATGACCCAGATGGTACAGAGAAGAATACTTGTGCTAATAAATTGTGTCGAGAGAATACCTTCCTAGTTAAGAGGGAGTGTTGATGTAATTGTAACTTCGAAATGTATTCACTTGTATTTCTTATCTATTGTAACTCGATGTTCATTCGGGATGTATTGTAATGTACTTGAGTCATGTCATACCCTGATGTTTATTCCAAGAAGTTTCTATAATGAGAAATCCATGTCAAGTTAGTGTGGGTAACCCTCCTATTGGTCAAGGGTTAAAGTTCCCACAGTTGTGGGGCCCTAGGGTTATTAGACTATCCTAGTGAAGTCCACCCTAGGTGAGTCATTGTAAGTCATAGTGCATGAGTGAGAGAGGAGAAGCTCTCTCAGTATGAGAGAGAGAGACTGCTGCTGTCGGGAGATCATCTTACTGTTTTCTAGTTTTACCTTTGGTGCTGATTCTATCTCTGAGGAAGTTGCGGGGTTTTCTCCTTTATGGTTTCCCCAAGGAAAATTCTTTGTGTCTCTTATCTCTTGTGTTGTTCTTGTGTTTTATTGCTGTGCATGTTATTCTCTCAGTTAAATATCCTAAGATCATAATGGTAGCTTGAATGATAAAAATCTAACAAGGCTTAGTAAAAATGTCTGCAACCTGTTCTTTTGTCCCGATATATTCCAACTTGATATTCTTCTATGTGACCTCTTCTCGAAGAAAGTGAAACTTGATTGGAATGTGTTTGGTCTTGGAATGCATAACTAGATTCTTGGAGATACTAATAGCACTCGTATTGTCACATAAAATAGGAATCGGCTCATTACATGTCACGTGTATGTCTTGCAGGGTTTGCTTCATCCAAAGAATCTGAGTACAACAAGCTGCTTCCACTATATATTCTACTTATGTGGTCGATAAGGACACTAAAGAATGCTTTTTTCTTGACCAAGATACCAAACAACCGCCTAAAAATAAATTTGTTCCACTAGTACTTTTTCTATCGTCAACACATACTACCCAATCTGCGTCTGAATATTCTATAAATGTCATATCATTCCCTTTTGGATACCAAAGTCCAAAATCCTAAGTTCCTTTGAGATAATTGAATATCCTTTTAACTGCTATAATGTGAGTTTCCTTTGGGGCAGCTTGAAATCTTGCAACTTATCCAATGGCTTGCATCACATCTAGTCTGGAGGCAGTTACATATAGTAGACTGCCAATCATTGACCTATAGAGCCTTTGATCAACTTCCTTAGATTCATCATCTTTGCTTAGCTTACAACCGGTGATCATAGGGGTGCTCACAGGTTTACAGTCTTCCATCTGGAATTTCTTTAACAGCTCCTTAATGTATTTTGTCTGGGTGATAAAAATTGCTTCTGTTCTTTGAGATATCTGGAGTCCCAAGAAGAAGGTCAATTCACTGAGTAATGACATTTCAAACTCTTTTTGCATGTCCTTAGCAAATTGTTGACTCAGTGAATCATCATCACTTCCAAATATGATATCATCAACATAAACTTCAATGATGAGAATGTTGGCATTGTTTTGCTTGATGTACAAATTGCTATCTGAAATTCCCCTCTTAAAGTTTTGTTGTAGTAAATAACTTTCCAATCTGGAGTACCAAGCTCTTGGAGCTTGCTTTAGTCCATATAAGGCCCTTTTGAGCTTGCATACATAGTCCTCATTTTCTAAAAGTTGAAATCCTTCTGGTTGTTCAATATAGACTTCTTTCCAATTCCCCATTTAGAAATGCTGATTTTACGTCCATTTGATATACTTTGATGCCTTTGGAGCAAGCGTAGGCCAATATCATTCTGATAGCTTCCAGTCTAGAAATTTGTGCATATGTTTCTCCAAAGTCTATTCCTTCGATCTGAGCATAACCCTTACAAACCAATCGAGCCTTATTTCTGATCACCTATCCATCTTCATTCATTTTGTTTCTGAAAACCCATTTTGTACCAATTACATTCTTGTTATGTGGTCTTGGAACAAGTTCCCAAGTTCCATTCTTCTCGATTTGATCTAGTTATTCTTCCATATCTTTAACCCATTGTTCATCTGTACTGGCCTCTACAAAAGTTCCAGGTTCAGTTGTAGACAAAAGAGAGAAGTGTACCTGCTCATTTCTTCTAGATTGTCTTCTTCTGGTTCCTATTCCGGCATCCTTATCACCAATAATCTAATTTGATGGATGATTCTTCTAGTACAATTTCTGACGTGTTTGTTGATCTTTTTGTTCTTCTTGTTCGGTAGTTGGTTGATTCTATTCTTCATCTTCTGTGAGTTGCTCTTCATCCTTATCTGGTTTTTATTCCTCTTTAATTTTCTTCACACCTTTTTTCTTGGAACCTTCCTCTTCTTCATCGTCTGATTCTTCTGAGTCTTATCTGGATGATGTTAGTCTTCCTTCATCTATCTTCACATTAATGATTTCAATTACTTTGTCTAATCTCATATTGTAGCATTTGTAAGCTTTCCTCTTGGATGAATATCCAACAAATATCCACTCATCTATTCGAGAGTCAAATTTTCCAATATTCTTATCTTCTCTTTTGATGTAATACTTGCTTCCAAATATTTTGAAGTGTTGTACACTTGCTGCTCTTCCGGTCCATAACTCGTAGGGAGTTTTATCATTTTTGTTTTTAAGTAATCCTCTGTTTAAGATGTGTACTGCTGTATGAACTACATGTCCCCAAAATTTGTCATTTAACTTGGATTCATTCAACATGGTTTGAGCCATCTCCATTACTGATCTATTATTTCTTTCAGCAACTCCATTTTGTTGAGGTGTTCTGGCTACTGAAAATTGTCTCTTTATTCCATGCTCTTTACAGTACTTGTTGATCTAAGGCACTTGATTCGTGACCCTGTTTCATTCTTGACTAGTTCCTTGAACGTTTTGAAACATACAAATGCTTATGATTTCCTTTTGAGAAGACATACCCATGCCATCCTGGTATAATCGTCAATGAGTAGCATGAAGTATTTTTCACCATTCAATCCTTTGCTTTTGGTTGGTCCACATAAGTCAATGTGAACAAGCTCCAAAGGTTATGTAGAAGAATGCTCTTTCACCTTAAAATGCACTCTTGTTTCTTTTCCATGTTGACACTGTTCACATATAGAGTTAGCAGGTTTTGTGACTTCCGACATATTTCGAACTGCTTGGTTTTTGTAGATTTTGACCAAATTGTCAAAATGTATATGCCCCATTCTTTTGTGCCAAAGCCAACTTTCATATTCTTTTCCCAAGTGACATTTTTCGGACTCAATCTCATCTAACACGTATATGTTGTTTGGAGTCCTAGTGGCGGTGGCTACTAACTTCCTTGATCCTTACTTTCTTATTTTACATCCTTTTGAGTTGAATATGAGTTCATGTCCTTGATCACACATCTGACTGACGCTTAGCATATTATGTTTCATGTTATCTACAAGCAAGACATTTTCACCCAAGGAGTTTTTAATTCTGAGCTTTACCGTGCCCTTTCCCAATACTTTTGCTAAATTGTTATTTCCAAACGATATAGATCCTTTATCCTTTTCAATATTGATAAAAGCATATTTTTCACCTATCATATGCTTGGAGCAACCGCTATCAACATACCATTTACCAGAGCTGTGATTCCGATCTTGAAGAGAAATACCACATTCGTATTTGTTATTGTGTTTAATCCATACCTTGTTGGGCATGTCCTCATTTCTTACTATTGGTATCCTCATTATGCAATTTCTGGCTATATATCCAAAGTTGATACACTTGGAACATTCTATTTCTGATCTCAAGGGACCAAATATGTTGTTGTATTGTGGTTATCTGAGGCTTGCAAGGTTATTCCTTGTCTCAAAGTTTCTTCTTTGAAAACAGTTTACAGCTTTGTGTCCAAATATTCCACATGTAAAGCAATGCCCATAAAAGAACTATCCATACCTGGGAATATATGGAGGAGGTGCTTTTCTAAGATCTGATCTTTCTACTGGAACTTCTTCTGATACAGGTTGTTCTGGCTGACATTCGATCTCTTCTTCATTCTTGTAGTCCTTGACAACTTTTGCAAACCTTTTTGGCTTCTTTTTTGTTATCTGTCAACATTGTGCTTGAGGCTTCATTTGTATTCTACTTGTATCCTATACCAGTCTTGTTGAAGAATGACTTTTGATTGCTGATGATTTGTTCTAGAACCTTGGAGTTGTTTTCATAACCCTTTGTGATATCTTTCATCTGCAGTTCGTTCTTCAGAGATACTATCTCAGCCTCACGATTCTCCTTTTCTCTTATATTTGTCATTAGTTGTTCAGTAAGAGAGTCTTCAACTCGTTTGGCTTCTTCTAGTTTGGTCTTCAAGTCAACAATGGTTTGAACAAATCATTGTGCCTCTTCCTTAAGCATTCTATTTTCCTTTCTAACTTTCTTCAGCTCTTTCAAGGTGCTTACAATTTCTGCCTCAAGATCTACTTCTCCTTCATCTTCAGATTCTTCTTTACTATTATGATCCTTATTCAAGATTATTTACATAAAGAGTACCTTGTATGGTTCATGGTCATCATCAGAATCACTGTCACTGTTATTGTCAGAGTCACCACTGGATGAGCTATTGGCCTTTTTTGTGTAGAGACTTTTCTTTTTTGCAAACTTTCTTCTGTTCTTATTCTTGTAATTATTGTACTTCTTGTAGGATTTATCTCATCCTCTTCACCATCTGAGTTCTTTGCATATGGACATTTGGAAGCAAAATGACCTATCTTTCCACATGAAAAACATTGAAGAGGTAGCTTACCTTTGTATTTTCCAATGCCTCTCTTTAATTTCCAAACAAAGTTGGCTATTTATTCATCATCAAATTCATCACTTGTCGGTTTGTCTTTTGTTGATTTGTTCTTCCCATCTTGTTTGGAGGAGACCTTGAATGTTGCTTCCTTTCTTGATATGTTTTCATCTTCAATTCTCATTTTGTAAGCTACTAGAGTCCCGTGTAGTTGATCCACTGTCATATTCTTTAGATATGTTCTTTCTTCTAAGCCAGCGATCTTGGGGTTGAAACTTTTGGGAATAGTTCTTAGAATCTTCTGAACAACCATAGTCTCCTCAACCTCTTCTCCCAAACCTCTGATGGTATTCACAAGCTGATCAACCTGAAGAATATAGGCTGCTATGTCTTCGTCTTCATTCATTCTTAGCTGTTCGAATTGTCCCCTGTAAGTATGAAGTTTGGCTTCCTTAACTTTGTTGTCTCCTTCATATGTGGTTTGGAGTTTTTCCCACATTTCCTTTGTAGAGGGACAGTTCATCACTTTGTTGAATACAGATTTGTTTATAGCACTTCGAACATGATTTCTGGCCTTCGAGTTTTTGTTGTATTGAACCAGCTCACCTGCATCAGTTGGCATGGCCTTTGGTACTTTGTACCCATTCTTGATACTCTGCCATATTTAGATTCCTTGAGCTTATATGAAGGCTCATTCTTATGGTCCAGAATGCATAGTTGCTACCATCAAACAAGGGTGTTCCAGATTTGCTTTGTTTAGCAAACTTCCCCATACTTACCTTCCAGCGGTTAGTCTGTTCCGAAGGAACCTGCTCTGATACCAAATATTGAAATACTGAGAGGGGGGTGAATCAGTATTTGTAATATTTAAAATTTTAATCAAAACAGGTTGCTGATCACTAATCACAGCACATCATCAATGTGTATAAAAATAACGAGATGCACAATACACAATAGTTTTTGACGTGGAAACCCAAGTTCTAGGGGTAAAACCATGGAATCCTTTTTAAAAATAGTTTTCCAGAAATAACTAGAAGAAGGGAACAACCCCCTTATTATATAGAATTCAATTTTCCAGATTCAACTGGAAGGAGGCTATGACCCCCTGATTTACAGGCTATGACCTGAAGGAAGCTGTCACTCCCTAGTTTTTCAGTTTCAACTGAAAGGAGGCTACGACCTCCTTTCCTTGCCCCATCCTTCCACCATGAAAAGAAGAATATTGTCGAACTTGTGGACCTGTCACACACCAAACTATGCTGCTGATAACCTCTGCACTCTAGTCACTGTCAAATCATCCCTGTAGCTATTACTGAAACATCATCTTTCTACCCATGTCATCAATGTCATATTAAACATCAATACTGCTGGTAAAGCTGCTCATCAACACTGTTGGTTACTGTCAAGTCATCAAACATCAAGGCCTGAACATGTCATCATCAAGGTCTATAAAACATAAGTCTCTTGAACATGCCATCATAGGATATGCATCATCATGGATTTTTCGTTAATGTCATCAAGTATGAACCATCATCATCCAGTAAGTACTATCATCACCAAGTACGTGAAATCATCATCAACATGTATTATGTATGTAATAAGAACACATCATAGTTCATAGAAGTATGTCATGACACCATGGCAATCATCATGCCATCAATATTATCAAAGCATGTATCATCAAATCATTGTGTATAGCAGATATAGGAGAGTTTGCATCATAGAGTGTTCATCACAGCATGGGAGAGCATCATCATAGAGTATAGATCACAACTTCACTATGCATAGAGATATACTAGTACATACACTTGTATACAAATACTTGTACATTATTGTTTGTACATACCACTGTATACATATCACTCATACATTATCATCATCATATCATACTATGTAGCATCATATCATCGTCATCATAGAATGTAAGAGTGTATCATCACTTTATAGCATACATATCATCATACCACTTTATTCATTCAATATTGTTCACACAATACTTGTACACCATCATCATGCCAACATACCTTGGACTGTACTGTAGTTGATGATCACTGTTGTTTAGAATATTCGGGACTGCTATTTAGATGCAAAAAAATGGACTGTTTATACCCAATACTTGGTTTGTTTATATACCAAAAACTTGTAAAAAACTAACTGTAATTACTCTCCAAAAACTCGCAAACTACCACCAAGACTCGGACTATAACTATGGATGAGCTACTTCAACTGTATGATGAACTATTTAAAATTCCAAGTTCAAACTGTACAAGCATGAAGAAAAACTCAGACCATGTGCTCTCAACCAAATTCATACTGTTCACTCTCTTAAACCCAAAAAATTGATCTCTATGTAAATTTCAGGACTCTCTCTCCATTGCTGCTACAAGTCATACCTACGAAAAAAATCAGACTACTCAAAACATTCTATAAAAATTTGGGTCTGAAAATGATAAGTCACTGTTGCAACATTGTTTTAGAAGTTCAGGTCTGCTACCACTATGGATATCTGCTCCTCCAAAATTTTCCTCAGTCATGTAGCGAAAAACCTCAGTCAAATTGTATATTTCTTCCTTTAGATTGTGATAATTGTAGGTATATCTATATACGTTTAAGGAAGAGTATGGGGCCAACATCTTAAAGGTTATTTTTGTTTTAATTTTTGAACACTTCTTAAGGTTTTATTAACTGAATATTCTTAATGTTTAATTTTAATATTACATTAAAACATTTCATATCGTTTATTAATGTTTTAAGAATTGTTTTAACTTTAAAAGTACTTCAATGTTGAGGATGAAGGGTTTTAACAAATTTAATTTAATTTTTAATATTATTTAGATTATGTTTTAATACTTGTTACTTATTTCATGTTAGGGCATCTTTGCACAAGTTGGGGAAATACTAAGTGTTTATAGGGTAATATTTAGGTTTAGTGTTTTAGGAACTTTAGCTAGGTCAACAGGGTTTCCACATACTTTATAAACATGAACATCAGGGTGTGGGGGTGCCTAGGATTCTCCTAGGGTACCAGGACCTCTATAACACACAAATGACCACTAAAAGGGTCATTCGGACTCTTCCAACTTCTTCAACCCACCAAGAACACATTCTAGGTTAACAGGGCATGGTTGTGGTGCTGGGGAACCAATGACACAAGTGGGGAACCATCGAACCAACTTGGGGGTAATTAACCACTCTACAGGGTGTTTAGGGATTTTCCCATTGTCC
Organism: Pseudotsuga menziesii; assembly: GCA_001517045.1. NCBI lineage: Eukaryota > Viridiplantae > Streptophyta > Pinopsida > Pinales > Pinaceae > Pseudotsuga > Pseudotsuga menziesii. The sequence goes on from LPNX010052043.1 coordinate 10,655, forward strand.
CAAGGGCTCCAAGGACTTCAAACTTGGGCTTGGACAAAATCAAAAGGTATCCTTTGACACTGACACTTACTCAACCTCAGAAGCTCCTCAAGGGGCACCAAGACACACTAACACACACCTGTTGGAATCAGTGACAATTTAGTCAACAATATCCCCATTTTCCATTGATGACAACTCCAAATCTCCCGCTTCAAATGAGCTTCCTTTGTCCACAAAAATCCCCCTTAGATCATCCTTCTTTTACCTACCTTGTTTAACTTTTTCTCCCCCTCTGGCATCAATGGAAATGGGTACTTCTGCCATGCCCCCCCTGTCATATTGTAGTGTTGTTGAAGATAGAGGAATTCAATTAGGAGATAATATGACTCCCAATTTTTCTCTGAGGTACTCAAAAGTCTCTCTTGGGAGAGGCTTAGTAAAAATGTCTGCAACCTGTTCTTTTGTCCCAATATATTCCAACTTGGTATTCTTTTCTATGACCTGTTCGAGAAGAAAGTGAAACTTGATTGGAATGTGCTTGGTCTTGGAATGCATAACTGGATTCTTGGAGATACTGATAGCACTCGTATTGTCACATAAAATAGGAATCGGCTCACTACATGTCACGTGTATGTCTTGCAGGGTTTGCTTCATCCAAAGAATATGAGTACAACAAGTTGTTGCTGCTATATATTATGCTTCTATGGTTGATAAGGACACTGAAGACTGCTTTTTGCTTGACCAAGATATTAGACAACCGCCTAAAAAGAAAGTTGTTCCACTAGTGCTTTTTCTATCATCAACACATCCTGCCCAATCTGCGTCTGAATATGATATCAATGTCATATCATTCCCTTTTGGATACCAAAGTCCAAAATCCAAATTTCCTTTGAGATACCTGAAGATCCTTTTAACTGCTATAATGTGAGTTTCCTTTGTGGCAGCTTGAAATCTTGCAACTTGTCTAGCGGCTTGCATCACATTTGGTCTGGAGGCAGTTACATATAGTAGACTACCAATCATTGACCTATAGAGCCTTTGATCAACTTCCTTAGATTCATCTTCTTTTCTTAGCTTACAGTCGGTGATCATAGGGGTACTCACAGGTTTACAGTCTTCCATCTGGAATTTCTTTAACATCTTCTTAATGCATTTTGTCTAGGTAATAAAAATGCCTTCTGTTCTTTGAGATATCTGAAGTCCCAAGAAGAATGTCAATTCACCAAGTAATGACGTTTCAAACTCTTTTTGGATGTCCTTAGCAAAATTTTTGACTCATTGAATCATCATCACTTCCAAATATGATATCATTAACATAAAATTCAATGATGAGTATGATGTCATTTCTTTGCTTGATGTACAAATTGCTATCTGCACCTCCCTTCTTAAAGTTTTGTTGTAGTAAATACCTATCCAATCTAGAGTACCAAGCTCTTGGAGCTTACTTTAGTCCATATAAGGCCCTTTTGAGGCTGCATACATAGTCCTCATTTTTTGAAAGTTGAAATCCTTCTGGTTGTTCGATATAGACTTCTTCTTCCAATTCCCCATTTAGAAAGGCTGATTTTACGTCCATCTGATATACTTTGATGTCTTTAGAGAAAGCATAGGCCAATATCATTCTGATAGATTCCATTCTGGAAACTAGTGCATATGTTTCTTCAAAGTCTATTCCTTCGATCTGAGCATAACCCTTACAAACCAATCGAGCCTTGTTTCTGATCACCTGTCCATCTTCATTCATTTTGTTTCTGAAAACCCATTTTGTGCCAATTACATTCTTATTATGTGGTCTTGGAACAAGTTCCCAAGTTCCATTCTTCTCGATTTGATCTAGTTCTTCTTCCATAGCTTTAACCCATTGTTCATCTGTACTGGCCTCTGCAAAAGTTCCAGGTTTAGTTGTAGAAAAAATAGAGAAGTGTACCTTCTCATTTCTTCTGGATTGTGTTCTTCTGGTTCCTACTCTGGCATCCTTATCACCAATAATCTGATTTGATGGATGATTCTTCTGGTACCAGTTCTTACGTGTTTGTTGATCTTTTTGTTCTTCTTGTTTGATAGCTAGTTGATTGTGTTCTTCATCTTCCATGAGTTTATCTTCATCCTCATCTGGTTTTTCTTCCACTTTAATTTTCTTCACCCCTTTTTTCTTGGAACCTTCCTCTTCTTCATCGTCTGATTCTTCTGAGTCTTCTCTAGATGATGTTAGTCTTCCTTCATCTATCTTCATGTTAATGCTTTCAATCACTTTGTCTAATCTCAGATTGTAGCATTTGTAAGCTTTCCTCTTGGATGAATATCCAACAAATATGCCCTCATCTATTTGAGAGTCAAGTTTTCCAATCTTCTTATCTTCTCTTTTGATGTAACACTTGCTTCCAAAGATTCTGAAGTGTTGTACACTTGTTGCTCTTCCGGTCCATAGCTTGTAGGGAGTTTTATCATTTTTTTTTCTGATTAATCCTCTGTTTAAGATGTGTACTGCTTAATGAACTGCATGTCCCCAAAATTTGTCATTTAACTTGGATTCATTCAACATGTTTCAAACCATCTCCATTACTGATCTATTCTTTCTTTCAGCAACTCCATTTTTCTAAGGTGTTCTGGCTACTAAAAATTGTCTCTTTATTCCATTCTCTTCACAGTACTTGTTGAATTCATCAAAAGTGAATTCTCCACCGTTGTCAGACCTAAGGCACTTGATTCATGACCCTGTTTCATTCTCGACCAGTTCCTTGAACATTTTGAAACATACAAATGCTTTTGATTTCCTATTGAGAAGACATGCCCATGTCATCCTGGTATAATCGCCAATGAGTAGCATGAAGTATTTTTCACCATTGAATCTTTTGCTTTTGGTTGGTCCAAATAAGTCAGTGTGAACAAGCTCCAAAGGTTTTGTAGAAGAATGCTCTTTCATCTTAAAATGCACTTGTTTGTTTTCCATGTCGACACTATTCACATACAGAGTTAGTAGGTTTTGTGATTTCCGACATATTTCGAACTGCTTGGTTTTTGTAGATTTTGACCAAATTTTCAAAATGTATATCCCCCTTATTCTGTGCTAAATCCAGCTTTCATCTTCTTTTCCCAAGTGACATTTTTTGGACTCAATCTCATCTAACACGTATATGTTGTTTGGAGTCCTAGCGGTAGTGGCTACTGTTAACCCAAAAATCCCCCACATAGCTCTCTATGGCCTACACCACCCAAGGACACCATCTCACAACCCCCATATCACTCCATCAAACCTTCCATTAGATCCCCACACCTCCAAAAGATCCCAAGGATGAAAAAGGGCTAAAAACCCCAAAAAAGAGCCCAAAATAGCCCCCTAGGAGGGGGCTAAAGTTAAGGTAGAAGGGGCTAAAGCCCTGACCAAGGGCTTCAAACCCTAAAATACCTTGGAAAAACTATAAAATGAGGGTGGGGGTCACTCTCAAAGCACTTCTCCCTTTCCTATTGTTATGCTCCCGTGGATGCTTTGAGACCTTTGCCTCTCAAACCACCCACATTCCCTCTCCTCCACATCCATTCCCATTTGAGCCATTTCTCCCCCAACCAAGAGAGAGAAGTGCTCCCATGAGCTAGGGCATGGTGGCCCATTTCCACCCAAGAGAGGTATAATGTTTCTTTACATGTTTGTTTAGTTGTTTTTGCTTTCTAACCTTGTTTTCTAGTTGCAGGTTTTATTATTGACATTGTTTTGTAGGTTTTCCATGATAGCTTAGGTTTGTTTGTGAGGTTTAAGGAGGAAAAACCCTAACCCATTTTCTGCAAATGGGTTCACAAGGGCTTCATTTCCCTCTTTCTTTTCTGTTAGTAGCTCATAGTTTAGTCTAGTTTTAGTTTTCTGTCACCAGATTAGCTTAGTTTAATTTACTGTTCTGTTTACTTGCATTTCCATTTCGTCTTTTCTTGTTTTCCAACAATAGGAACCTAACCTTGTGCCCAATAGGCACAATGGAGCCATTCTTACTCCTGCAGTGAGCAAAAATCCTCACTACAGCTTTGGCGACCATACCAAGTCGATCCCACAGGATCCCTGGCCCAAAATTTCAAATTTTCAAGTTTTTTCAATTTTACCCTAGTTTTCAGAAATATTATGTTAGATCTGTCTTAAATCTTGTTTATTTCCTATTTTAGTCAGTGTCAAAGCCTCTCCTAGGCCAAGCCAAGTCAGGCTGACCCCAGTACCAGTTACTGTCGGCCAAATCTGACCCTGTCTCACCAAAAAAACCCTTTTCGGAGCAGGGCGCTCTTATCGAGGCAAAAGGTGGGACTGGGGTGCTCTTAATGAGCAAATAGGTGTGCCCAAGGCACACTTAATCCCCAGACAGGCACAAATTTAGCCCAGAAACATAGGTTGTGGCTTTTTTTGCATTCTATGCGACCCCCTCGCTCAGTTCTGAAAAAATCTCGCAACCCCCTCGCTAGATTTGGTCAGAAATGTGCGGACTGTCATACAGAAGTTGAATTTAAGTTTAATTGATAGTAATTTTCAGTTTCAAAGGACTGTTAGCGCAGTCCAGCCGCCTCTGTCCACCATTGCAGGTCTTTTTTAGTTCCAGTTTGTATTTTCTACAAATCAATCCATGAACAATGTGTAAATGTTAAATGAACCATTAAGGCTTAATAAAATAAACTAGTCTAACTAAAAATAACTTAAAAATAACCATCTTGCTTCCCCCTTCCTCTTCTACCCAGTCATCACCCTCCGGGGTATTCTGGGATACGACGAAGGGAAAGCTCGTATAGATCTAGGCACTCCATGATATTTTTCCCAAACCACTAAAACTGGGTGACCTGGAAGGTAGAGGGGGTAGAGAAGGAGGGATTCTCACAATGCTAAGAATCCTCCCTGTTGACCAACCTAGCATCTGAGAGGTGACCTGAGGATCTACGGATGGGATTAGTCCCATTGTGTTGAGATCCCAGCACCTTCTCTTGGTTGAAGAAGAATATCACTATGAGGTAGACATTTAGTTAGGCCAACAATCCAAGGTTAATCACTGTACTTGTTTTCAAATTTATGTTTATTCTTGTGTAAAAAACCATGATGAATTCATAAACCATATTTCAGAAACCAAATACCAGAAAAAACAACCAAACCAACACACCATACCGAATAATTAACCCAACTCAGTTCATGACGCTGAGTAAGCCTTAAAATTTACCAAATTTACACTAAGTTCAATCAATTCTATAGTCTTTGAGGACATAAGTCCCTAACTGCTTCAACTATGGGAAGTACTTGGGCTTTTCCCAGAAACCCATTGTGAGGAGTACCACAGGAACCCTAAAGTAGTTGGTCGCTGAGAGGAATTGTCAAGCGAAACGGGCAATGACACCTTTTGATTGAGTAGAAGCACCAGTGAGGAACAAGCCAAGCACTGTCTTTTGGTAGTCTTGGTGGCTGAGAGACCACCTTCAGCCAATAGGAATCCATTGAAACTGGGGTGGGGTCCAAATCTCATACCCACAAGTTTCATACACAAAAGTGAACATAATTGATCCTCCATGATATTCCTCATGCCTGACAGGCGAACCACCACCATTTGGAACACTTGATCGGCACCGTCGAAGCCGCTCTCATCAATCTCCCACACCATCAGAGGGCCACACAGCCTCTGATTCTGATTCATACCCATATCAGTCTGAACTAGACCTCCATACCGCACCATCAAGCCCCGTGGCTAGTGCAAATCTGGATCCATTTTCTGGCCTAACCTTAGCAAGTGGACCCACGTCCACATCACAACCTATCACCCACAACTTGGCAAGTGGCCCAAGCACAGTCATATAGACTATCATTAGCCAACTATCACCACCCATAGTGGCCAGCCAAGCTAGCCCAGTGGTAACACATGGGGACAGTGGCCCCTCCACACACACTGCCCCTCCTGCCACATAGGGGAGCATTGCACTGTCCACCTACATTACCCCTACTATCATAAATGGGGGAAATACCCCTGCCACCCATATCGCCCCCCACACAGCACTTGGGGCATTGGCCCATCCGCAATGGTGCCACCACAAGCACCTCTAGTCATGCATGTGCATTATGCATTTGCAAACCCCACCCACATTGCAGCCCCATCCCACATCAACTTGGGGTCAAATATTCCCTTCATGGATCGTCTGAACTTGCCTGAATTGGCTAGATTAATGAATGACCTCATCCGCCACCAAGATTTTTGGCCACCCATGCCAACTAAGCTGCCATCAGACATCCTGAAGTTTGAAGGAAAAGCCGGGGAATGTCCCCAAAATCACATAATGATATTCCATCTATGGTGCTCATCCAACACCATCATAGAAGACTCCATCAGGCTGAGGCTGTTCCAACGCACCCTTATAGGTGTCGTGGCCAAGTGGTACATTGAGTTGCCACAAGCCAAGTACCCCAACTTCAACTCCCTAGCCTTCATGTTCCTATAGTATTTTCAACTCCCTGTCAGATATGATGAGGGGGTGGAGATCCTGTTATCCTATAGCCAAAGCACCACCACTCACATAACTGACCATATCCATGAGTGGCGGTGACGCCATAGCTTATGAAAAATCCAACTAGACGACAGGATCTTCTTGTATTGGTTCCTTAAGACTTTGCTCCCACCCATCGCAAAGGTCATTGCATTTCAATGTCCCCAATCTGAAGAAGAGGCCATACTAAAGGCCCAACAATTTGATCTCATTTACTCTCAGTCTAGATACCTATACACTATCATTCCAGATGCTCCCCGTCCAAGTACATCCTCCTACCGCGATGCACCGAAGGCATCCCATGCTACGAACGGACTCATAGGGTCAGTCTCCCAACAGCCAAAGTCTTGATCGACACCACCTGCCATCGCACCACAACCAAGTAACACTACTAATGTTGCTTACCAAAACCAATCTCTGGACTATGCTAGAATGATGTCCCAGTCTGTAGCGACAACTTCCTATGCACAACCTGTGCCACCACAGTAGGCTCAGGCCATGGCTTGGCCAGCATAGCAGTATGTGGGGCAAATTCCCACATTTGTGGCACCACCACCCCCACAAATATACTATGCACCACTAGTGCAACAAGTTCAAGCCCCCACCCCTGCTCCACCCTCTCCGTTGGGACAAGTGTTTGCACAACAAAACCATCCCAACCAGCCTTCCCCCAACAATCAACAAGGGAAAGCTAGGAACAATCGGCTCCGCAACTAAGGCAATAACCAACTACAAGGAGGCGGTCAACAACCGAACCCTCTTGAAAATTCCACGAAAAACCGACCAACCCAGAATCCCCCACAACCAAATGCACCAAGACGCAATGCCCTGTTGCGCACAAACCAACCATGCACACTCTGTGAGGTCTATGGGCACTACACATTCGAGTGTCCCCTCATGGGGCATGTGAAGAAATCCATTTGGAACTAGGTCCAACAGGATACCAATGCTACAAACCAAGTACAACCCAACTCGGCACCATAAGGAACTCCCCCCATGGTGCTTAAAAACCCACTGCCAGTCCAAGGATTGGTGGCAACCGCACCCCCTCCCCAACCCAACCCCAACACTCTGGGGGCACCGCCCATGGACGAAACAGGTGTTCACCACCTGCTAGCCATGACCACTAAAGAGGTCAACTTACAGACTAGACGAAATCAGTATGGTACCACCACCGAACCTGTTGACTCATCAGCAGCATTCACATCTAAGACAGTCAACCTACCACTTCAGTTACCCCCATTTTCGTGCCCCCCCATACGTATAGTTTCCAATAATGCCATAACTAGAGTTGCAGTCAGCTATAGCATTGTGGGTGATTTGGCCCAAACGCCAACCACCATGTCCTCTCTTGAGGTACTTAAAATGTGCCCAACACAACGAAAAATCCTTACTAGCCACCTTAGGGGTTGTAGACTCCTACGAATCCAAGTTAATCACATTTGACATGAAGAATGGAGAGCCACGCATGCCCTCCACTATTGCCTTCCAAATCCCGGTGTCCATCCAGAACTTGGTTGTGCACCGAGGCATAGTGGATGAGGGGGCATCCACATGCGTCATGTCTACCTTAGTTTGGTAGAAGCTTGGATCACCAATTCTGCAACCGTCCTCCATGACTATGCGGGCTTATGATGGACACCCCACTAAAGCCCAAGGAATCCTCCCCCATGTCCCCATCATGTTAGCCGGGAATATAGTCCTGATTGACATCGAAGTCGTCAATGCTCAACCGGACTACAACCTCCTCCTCAGAAGGAGTTACATGTACACCATGTGATCCATCGCATCAACTGTCTTACACCTCATGATGTTCCCCCACGAAGGGAAGATTGTGACAGTTGACCAACTCACCTACCATGATCCGCAAGGGTTACAGAAGGAGTTACATGTACACCATGTGAGCCATCGCATCAACTGTCTTCCACCTCATGATGTTCCCCCACGAAGGGAAGATTGTGACGGTTGACTAGCTCACCTACCATGATCCGCAAGGGTTAACAGTGCCTGCCAACGTTATCCCTACCATCACCACCATTGAGCCGCAAGGGGCGATCGCACATGCTAACATCATCCCTACAACCAACACTGTGGTTGCAAACACACCAGCCTCCCCACCGTTGAATGTGGGCCCTGGGTTGTTTACCAATCCCACCATGACGGCTCCTTTCCCATTGGTGTCACCACCACTAACAAAAAAGAAAACTGTGGACTTTTGCATGGTCTCATCAAGTACCACTGCACCCAAATAGCAATCACAGCCACAGCCCCAACCACAACCACAACATCATCTACAGCCGCAGCCCCAACCACAACCACAACATCGTCTACAGCCGCAATGCCAACAACATCCGTAACATCACCCATAGCAGCAGCATTACGCGCAACTGCAACCACAACCTCACCCCCACATGCAACCAACTGGGAGATATGTGGGCTCATCTCCAGTCCATGCAATTCCCTTCCTCTTTCCCCCACCTGGTGTCATGATCAAACCGGTCATGGCCACCTTAAGCCTACCCAACTTTACGTTGGGGATCCCCGTGTAGTATTTAGATCCACCAGCTCAACCGACAATGCCCTAGGTTGTTTTAACCCCAGTGCAACCTAGTGCAGTTGAGTCTCACCCTCCACCTGGTCCTCACAAGCCAACCGCTGCACCACCCCAACCCAAAAGAGCCAGGGGAAAGAATACCAAAGCCACTGCAGAGCCACAACAAGTCCCACCTTGCACTGTCTGCAAGCAACAAGGCCATCCAACTTAGAATTGCCCTGAGATCCTAATGATCCGCACGCATTTGGATTCCATGGATACAAATGAAAACCTCCCCGTAGTTGAACTTCCAAGTGTGCCAATAGTGAGAAATAAGTCATTGAGAACAAACCATGCTTGCACCCTTTGCAGATTGTATGGACACTATTCTCACCACTGCCAAGACTTGCCCGAATTTTGAATGGCTCTCGCTGGCCTCCGTCAACATTCCCTTGAGTCTGAGATCACTCTGATCAAAGAATTCCATCCCCCACCTCCTTCTTTAGACACCATGTCCATTTACATGATGTCCATTTCTATAGACCCTCTTGTCTCCACCATCACCGATGGTCCATCAGACATCTCTCTTCCATTGTTTCCCCAACCACCGCCGCAACCTCAATTGCAACCTCAACCTCATTTAGCAGGGAAACAATGGGGTTCATTCCCGATCAACATGATCCTTTTACTTTTCCTTTTCCTTTTCCTTTTCCTTTTCCCTTTCCTTTTCCTACCATCTGAGATCATCAGTTATTCTGTATTGGAAGCCTACAATCTAGAGGATTTCAGACTGGGAGATCCTGTATGGTACCTTGAACCACCTACCATACCTCTGAGGCCCCAAGATTTGTTGACTCATGTCCAGCCAATTGAGATGATGTTGCACCTACCTCCAGGTCCATCAAAGACTCCTCTTGTCTCCATGCTTGCCCCTCTTCCTCCACAAGAGACTGGGGGCAAGGCCACCAAAACCACAACCAGTACCTTTTACATGATCTCTAGCACCAGTCTCCCTTCTATCTCATTGGCCATGGAAGATCCACCTGATCTACCCCAACACCACTTACGCGATGACGGAGAGATCCGTGAGACCACCTCTGGTCTCACCCCATTCCCTTTAAACCATAGTGTGGAATCTGTTCTTCCCACAAAAGCCCAGATTTCATCATCCTACCTTGCCAATGACCTTCGTCTCGGTAAGGGGGCATACCTCTTCGCTGACTCAGATGGTTGACTCTTGAAGAAGCCGCGCAATGGGCTCCACCTCAATAGAGTCTATGCCTGATATAACCACTATGAGTCCCTTATAGCGTAGTTTTCTCCCTTCCTTGTTTTTCAACATTTTTTAGCACAACTCAGGGGCAGCACCATCAGCTGCTAATCCAAAGTCACTCGGAACCAGTTCGAGACACCTCTCACACCTCCGGGCTCAAATTTGCATTTCCTTATGATACCATCATCTCATGTTTAATTAATCAATTTTGGGACTATTTCCCATAAGTCACATTGGCTTACGAGCCATGACATGATGATGCAAGTGTCCACGGACCTATACTTGTATCACACTTCCTGACCGCTACTCATGCGGGTCCTCCGGTCATCACCCGTTAAGGACTGTAATTTTAGTTTTTATTTTTCATTTTTAACACATAGTTGTCTTTTCCATTCACCGCAACTTGCGCGGACCACTGGACCACTTTCCATAAAACAATTTATTTTTCTTGCATGCATTTAGCATATAAATGGCCCCGGACCTGCACTCACATCACATGTAGTCAAGTTCGTTCACCAAAACACACACACTCTCCTGACCTCTGTCCGAGATCCACCTTAGTTTGCGTGCCTCTGCCGCACCGACTTGCAAGCCTTTGCCACGATCTATCTCACGGATGTATTGGTATGTTTGAGAGCCTTTTGCTCTGTCCATACTGCACGGATGACATTTGGACCTCTGTCCACCGTCCTGACATGGGGCACCGCTCGTGCCACCACAATTGATTGACCATATTGGAGTTTCATTTAAGCTCTTTTCTAACTCCTTAAAATAATGAAAATATCACCGAGCACAGCTGCTTCCTTTCCCACTTGCTAAAGTATAGGAAAGGGCATCTACATCGTCTCGTTTACCTCCTTTTGCGGACCATGTAGACCATCTCATGAAAAGAACCTCCTTGGCACACTCAAGCCAAGACCATTCCCCTCTGCATACTTTTGTGCTTTCTCGGGAAGAGGGGCCACACTTTACAAAAAATCTCACCACCAGTTGTCGTTAAGCTCTTTTCCAGTCGTTTCAACAAGAAAATATCACCGAGCAAACTTGGTTTCATTCATGCTCGTAAAAGTATTTGAATGAACGTCCAGTTAGTATAGGTTTAACCTTTTCCAACCTAATCGGACTACCAATGGTAAAGAAGTCTCTCATCCCCTCCAGGATCAGCAAGCTCTCCTATGTATACTTTTATCCTTTTTTGGGAACTGGAGACTACCAATGAAAAAGAGCCCCCACTGGAGTATTCTTTCTGCTTTCAAACTCTCTAAAATTGAAAGCACCATCGAGCATTTACCTTCTCGGGCTCGCAAAAAATACACGAGATCGTACCATAACGATGTCCCTAGACATCCGCCCCACAGCAAACAGTTTGGCAGCATTCTCACACTGGGTCACCTTTGTTCAGAGTACTCTACAATGTGCCTTCCTTGGATCCCATCAGTTCCCATCTACAGCGGCATTCCTGGTATTACAGCTATGATCCCATTCCCTTGAGTCAAGTGTCATTTGCTACCTGGTCTTCCCTGCTGTCATACTCTAAATAAAGGAATTTTGAGTCTCCCACTCCCCCCCTATCCCTGTTCTGTTCTTTCCCTCCCACCTTCCCCCCCCAATTCAGTGAGTCAGTCCGCAGATTGCTTCACACCTTTCGGTTATCCACCTCACGCTCTTGGTCAAGGAAACATTGTCGCCTTGACTAGGGGTAGGTCTCCCTTTGTCGACACCAATACACATATTCCAAAGGATAGACCCAAAGGTCCCTGTACCTTGGTTTCATAAACATCATTTATGATTTCCTTGGACCACTTGAGAGGAGTCCTTAGTGCCTCTAGGGATGGTTGTTTCTCACGTGCTCGACTTCAACTCCATCATCACACCGTTGAAATTCGTACAGGGTTTGTTATGCATAATGCTTGGTCGAAGACCCCAGATGTCACCTGACTCTAGCACATTGGTGAGTCTACTCAAGGGACCTAAATAGGTTATGTCCCTTGTGATTTTCGGGTTGCGTTGGAGACAGTGATCAGAAGCCCCAGTAGTGCTTTGATATACCTTTATGATTGATGCAGCATACTTGTACCACAGAGACTCGGACTCTCAATCGATGAGTCCATACAGCTATGTATTGTTCCAGATCCAGTAGACTATCAGTCATGAAGATATAGCATTCCATGAGAATTCCATGGGTCCAATGTACCAGATCAGCATTGTATTCATCCTCACAGGGAGGAAACCATCATTGTAACATCAATTTTATATGATCGGTTCTTGTATTTTAGAGCATAGATCAAATTATTCTTTTGACATTATCACGAGCATGGGGATGCCCGCCTTGTCTGTATACATGTCACACATTTGTATCTCACTCATTGATGGGAACCAAATTAATACAAAAACCAAAATCCACCATGCCCCAGCCCCGGAAGCACCACCTCTACACAGCAAATCCTATGATGTCCGTCGGCCATACGTTAAGCTCCTGCCCTTACACATCAAGGGGCAATATGTTAACCTAAAAATCCCCCACATAGCTCTCTATGGCCTACACCACCCAAGGATACCATCTCACAACCCCCATATCACTCCATCAGACCTTCCATTAGACCCCCACACCTCCAAAAGAGCCCAAGGATGAAGAAAAGGGCTAAAAAACCCAAAAAAGAGCCCAAAATAGCCCCCTAGGAGCTAAAGCCTTCAAAAAGGGGAGCTAAATCCTTCAAAAAGGGGCTAAAACCCTAAAAGGGGATAAAGTTAGGGCAGAAGGGGCTAAAGGCCCAAAAAAGGGGCTAAAGCCCTGACCAAGGGCTTGAAACCCTAAAATCCCTTGGAAAAACTATAAAAGGAGGGTGGGGGGTCACTCTAAAAACACTTCTCCCTTGCCTATTGTTATACTGCCCATGGATGCTTTGAGGCCTTTGCCTCTCAAACCACCCACATTCCCTCTCCTCCACATCCATTCACATTTGAGCCATTGCTCCCCCAACGAAGAGAGAGAGGTGCTCCCATGAGCTAGGGCATGGTGGCCCATTTCCACCCAAGAGAGGTATAATGTTTCTTTACATGATTGTTTAGTTGTTTCTTCTTTCTAACCTTGTTTTCTAGTTGCAGGTTTTATTGTTGACATTCTTTTGCAGGTTTTCCATGATAGCTTAGGTTTATTTGCAGGGTTTAAGGAGGCAGAACCCTAACCCGTTTTCTGCAGAGGTGTTCACAAGGGCTTCATCTCCCTCTTTCTTTTCTGTTAGTAGCTCATAGTTTAGTATAGTTTTATTTTTTTGTCACTAGATTAGCTTAGTTTAATTTACTGTTCTATTTACTTACATTTCCATTTCGTCTTTTCCTGTTTTCCAATAGTAGGAACCTACCCTTGTGCCCTATAGGCACAAGGGAGCCATTCCTGCTCCTGCAGTGAGGAGAAATCCTCACTACAGCTACTAACTTCCTTGATCCTTTCTTTCTTATTTTACATCCTTTTGAGTTGAATATGAGTTCATGTCCTTGATCACACATCTGACTGATGCTTAGCAGATTATGTTTCATGTTATCTACAAGCAAGACATTTTCAGCCAAGGAGTTTTTACTTCCAAGATTTACAATGCCCTTTCCCAATACTTTTGCTGAATTTTTATTTCCAAACAATACAGATCCTTTATCCTTTTCAATATTGACGAAAGCATCTTTGTCACCTGTCATATGCTTGGAGCAACCGCTATCAACATACCATTTACCAGAGCAATACCACATTCGTAATTGTTATTGTGTTTAATCCATACCTTGTTGGGCATGTCCTCATTTCTTACTATTGGTATCCTCATTCTGCAATTTCTGGCTATATGTCCAAAGTTGTTACACTTGTAACATTCTAAATCTGATCTCAAGGGACCAAATCTGTTGTTGTACTGTGGTCATCTAAGGCTTGCAAGGTTATTCTTGTCTCAAAGTTTCTTCTTTGAAAACAGTGTACAGCTTTGTGTCCAAATATTCCACATGTAAAGCAATGCCCATAAAAGAAGTATCCATACCTGGGAATATATGGAGGAGGTGCTTTTCTGAGATCTGATCTTTCTGCTGGCACTTCTTTTCATACAGGTTGTTCTGGCTGACATTCAATCTCTTCTTCATTCTTGTAGTCCTTGACAACTTCTGCATACCTTTTTGGCTTCTTTTCGTTGTCTGTCAACATTGAGCTTGAGGCTTCATTTGTATTCTGCTTGTATCCTATACTGGTCTTGTTGAAGAATGAATTTAAATTGTTGATGATTTGTTCTAGAACCTTGGAGTTTTTTTCATAACCCTTTGTGATATCTTTCATCTGCAGTTTGTTCTTCAAAGATACTATCTCAACCTCACGATTCTCCTTTTCTCTTATATTTGTCATTAGTTGTTCAGTAAGAGAGTCTTCAACTCATTTGGATTCTTCTAGTTTTGACTTCAAGTCAACAATGGTTTGAACAAACCGTTGTGCCTGTTCCTTAAGCATTTTATTTTCCTTTCTAACTTTCTTCAGCTCTTTCAAGGCGCTTACAAGTTTTGCCTCAAGATCTACTTCTCCTTCATCTTTAGATTCTTCTTTACTATTTTTATCCTTATCCGAGCTTATTTCCATAAAGAGTACCTTGTCTGGTTCATCGTCATCATCAGAATCACTGTCACTGTTATTGTCGAAGTCACCACTGGATGAGCTATTGTCCTTTCTTGTGTAGATACTTTTATTTTTTGCAAGCTTTCTTCTATTCTTATTCTTGTAATTATTGTACTTCTTGTAGGATTTAAAACTATCATCCTCTTCACCATCTGAGTTCTTTGCATATGGACATTTGGAAGCAAATGACCTATCTTTCCACATGAAAAACATTTAAGAGGTAGCTTACCTTTGTATTTTCCAGTGCCTCTCTTTAATTTCCGAACAAAGTTGGCTATTTCTTCATCATTAGATTCATCACTTTTCGGTTTGTCTTTTGTTGATTTGTTCTTCCCAACTTGTTTGGAGGAGACCTTGAATGTTGCTTCCTTTCTTGACGTGTCTTCATCTTCAATTCTCATTTCATAAGTTTTTAGAGTCCCATGCAGTTGATCCACTCTCATATTCTTTAGATCTTTCATTTCTTCTAAGGCAGAGATATTGGTGTTGAATCTTTTGGGAAGATTTCTTAGAATCTTCCAAACAACTATAGTCTCCTCAACCTCTTCTCCCAAACATCTGATGGTATTCACAAGTTGATCAACCCAAAAAATATAGGCTGCTATGTATTCATCTTCATTCATTCTTAGCTGTTCGAATTGTCCCCTATAAGTCTGAAGTTTGGCTTCCTTAACTTTTTCGTCTCCTTCATATGTGGTTTGGAGTTTGTCCCACATTTCCTTTGCAAAGGGACAGTTCATCACTTTGTTGAATACAGATTCATTTATAGCACTTAGAAGATGATTTCTGGCCTTCGATTTGTTGTTGTATTGAACCAGCTCACCTGCATCAGTTGGCGTGATATTTGGTACTTTTTACCCATTCTCGATGCTCTGCCATATTTTTATTCCTTGAGCTTCTATGAAGGCTCTCATTCTTATGCTCTAGAATGCATAGTTTCTCCCATCAAACAAGGGTGTCCCAGATTTGCTTTGTTTAGCAAACTTTCCCATAATTACCTTCCAACGGTTAGTCTGTTCTGAAGGAACCTACTCTAATACCAAATGTTGAAATACTGAGAGGGGGGTGAATCAGTATTTGTACTATTTAAAATTTTAATCAAAAGCAGGTTGTTGATCACCAATCACCGCACATCATCAATGTGTATAAAAATAATGAGATGCACAATACATAGTAGTTCTTGACGTGGAAACCCAAGTTTTGGCGGTAAAACCACGGAAGCCTTTTCAAAAATAGTTTTCTAGAAATAACTGGAAGAAGGGAACAAACCCCTTATTATATAGACTTCAATTTTCCAGATTTAACTGGAAGGAGGCTACGACCCCCTAATTTATAGGTTACAACCTGAAGGAAGCCGCCACTCCCTAGTATTCCGGTTTCAACCGAAAGGAGGCTATGACCTCCTCTCCTTGCCCCATCCTGCCACCCTAATAAGAAGAAGATTGTAGAACCTGTGGACCTGTCACATACCAAACTCTGCTGTTGATAACCTCTGCACCCTAGTCACTGTCAAACCATCCATGTAGTTATTACTGCCACATCATCTTTCTACCCATGTCATCATTGTCATATTAAACATCAATATTGCTGGTCAAGCTGCTCATCAACACTGTTGGTTACTGTCAAGTCATCAAACATCAAGGTCTGAACATGTCGTCATCAAGATCTGATAATCATCAAGGTTAGTAAAATATCGGTCTCTTGAACATACCATCATAGGATATGCATCATCATGGAGTTTGCATAAATCTCATCAAGTATGAACCATCATCATCCAGTAAGTACTATCATCACCAAGTATGTGCAATCATCATCAACATTTAATATGTATGTAATAAGAACACATCATAGTGCATAGAAGTATGTCATCACACCATGGAAAGCGTCATCACATCAATATTATCAAAGCATGTATCATCAAATCAGAGTGAATAGAAGATATAGGAGAGTGTGCATCATAGAGTGTTCATCACAGCATGGGAGAGCATCATCATAGAGTATAGATCACAACTTCACTGTGCATAGAGATATACTAGTGCATACACTTGTATACAAATACTTGTACATTACTGTTTGTACATACCACTGTATACATATCACTCATACATTATCATCAACATATCATACATCCATGTAGCATCATATCATCGTCATCATAGAATGTAAGAGTGTATCAACACTTTATACCATACATATCATCATACCACTGTATTCATTCAATACTGTTCACACAATACTTGTACAACATTATCATGCCAACATACCTTGGACTGTACTGTAGATGATGATCACTGCTGTTTAGAATATTCGAGACTGCCATTTAGATGCAAAAAAATGGACTGTGTATACCCAATACTTGGTCTGTTTATATACCAAAAACTTGCAAAAAAATAATTGTAATTACTCTCCAAAAACGCGCAAACTGCCACCAAGACTCGGACTGTAACTTTGGATGAGTTACTTCAACTGTATGATGAGCTATTTAAACTTCCAAGTATAGACTATACAAGCATGAAGAAAAACTCAGACCGTATGCTCTCAACCAAATTCAGACTGTTCACTCTCTTAAACCCAAACAATTGATCTCTCTGTAAATTTTAGGACTCTCTCTCCACTGCTGCTACAAGTCATACCCACGAAAAAACTCAGACTACTGCAAACATTCTGTAAAAATTTGGGTCTAAAAATGATATGTCACTGCTGCAACATAATTGTAGAAGTTCAGTTCTGCTGCCACTGTGGATATCTCTGCTCCTTTGAAATTTGCCTTAGTCATGTAGCGAAAAACCTCTGTCAAATTGTATATTTCTTCCTCTAGATTGTGATAATTGTAGGTATATTTATATACGTTTAAGGAAGAGTATGGGGCCGACATCGTAAAGGTTATTTTTGTTTTAATTTTTGAACACTTTTTAAGGTTTTATTAATTGAATATTTTCAATGTTTAATTTTAATATTACATTAAAACATGTCATGTCGTTTATTAATGTTTTAAGAATTGTTTCAACTTTAAAAGTACTTCAATGTTGAGGATGAAGGGTTTTAACAAATTTAATTTAATTTTTAATATTGTTTAGATTATGTTTTAATACTTGTTACTTATTTCATGTTAGGGCATCTTTGCACAAGTTGGGGAAATACTAAGTGTTTATAGGGCAATATTTAAGTTTAGGGTTTTAGGAACTTTAGTTAGGTCAACAAGGTTGCCACATACTTTTTAAACATGACCATCAGGGTGTGGGGGTTCCTAGGCTTCTCCTAGGGTACCAAGACCTCTATAACATGCAAATGACCACTGAAAGGATCATTCGGACTCTTCCAAATTCTTCAACCCACCAAGAACACATTCTAGGTTAATAGGGCATGGTTGTGGTGCTGGGGAACCAATGAGACAATTGAGTGTTTAGGGTGTTCAGGGATTTTTCTGTTTTCCCAAGGGCTCCAAAGGCTTCAGACTTGGGCTTGGACAAATTCAAAAGGTCTCCTTTGACATTGACACTTACTCAACCCTCAGAAGCTCCTCAAGGGGCACTAAGACACACTAACACACACATGTTGGAATCAATGACAATTTAGTCAACACTACCAACTCCCAAGAGGGAGAAAATGTGGTTGCAAAAAGTGGAGATCCATATCCTTCACACAGTTCTCTCTAGGCCCAACAACCTTCTAGGGGTAATACTTCTTTCTATTCTCCCATAGAAGGCCATGTTGATGATACTTCCCATCTAGGTTATGGTCCCAATGCTCTGTTTTGGGATACCTCTATGGGATAGGCCATTGCTTCGTTTTGAGCCTGTCCAACCTCTTCTGAAGAAATTTCACCAAATCAAGAAGAACATAGACAATACCAGGCATCTATTCTATGTGAAAGAGAACTTGAGAAGAAAATAGATAACATATTGGGTACACCGCCACCTTTCTCAGCAGTGTTTCCTCGTAATACAGACCCTTGGCCTGCGGGATATCGCTCACTTGCTGATTCTATGAAACCCATTGAACCTATTCTATATCGCGCTATGACTCCACATAATCTAGGTCAAACCAACAACCCTACCACCTCCCATATTATGTCTGTTCCAAATCCTCCTGGGTCTTCTACACCTAGGGAATAACATTCAATTCCTGTTTCATCAACACCTTCTAGTGTGAGGGGGAAACCCCCGGCACGACCTACATTACCTGTCACTAGAGTTGTAGCTAGTAATGGATAGACCTCTAGTATATAGAAATCTATAGCCTATTTCCCTCCTACCCATACGAATGTGGTTAACTCCCCATCCAGTTCAGGTCAGCCCTTGGGGGCACAACCTGTAACCAATCAAACCTCTTGGGGGTATGGTTACACAAAAAATCAAGTACCTGTAGGAAATATCAATTAACAACCCACCCCTACATGAATGCCTTATGCTAGAATTCCATATCCTGGTAATACTTTCACTCCATGGGGGCAACCCAACTAGTCCTACATTCCAGCTATGGGAGGGATACCTATACATACTACGGGCAGTGCTGTAGGACCACCTTACAGAGGTCCTCCCTCTAGGGGGCCTAATGGTCCTAGAGGGTCTAGTGGCTTTCCTCCTTATGGTCCTAACAGTTTTGGTAGTCCTAGGGGCCTGGTGGCTTCCCTCTTAATGGTCTTGGAGGGTCTGGCGGCCTTCCTCCTAGTGGTTTTGGAGGCTTCATAGGTTTACCTCCCATGGGTCCAGGAGGGTTTGGTGGTTCTCCTCCTGGTGGTCTCGGCATTCCTGGTGGTCTTGGACGCCCTAGTGGTCCTCCTCTCGGAGGCTCCAGTGGTCCTCATAGTCTCGATCCTGGAAATCAACCCCCTGTGGGTGGATCTTCCGGTGGTTCTTCATCATAATAGTCATTTCAACAACCTGTATATCAGTCTACTTATGGTACTACTAGTACTTATATGCCCTATCAATACTACCAGTACATACAACCTAATCACCAGTTACCTTTCCTAGCAACTTTGGACTTGCCTGATTTGTCCAAGTTGATTAATGATCCCATTCGAAATAACCCCTTGTGCCCTACCATTCTAGTAAAGTTACCATCAAAAATTCCAAAATTCGATGGGAAGCAGGGAGATGATCCCAAAAACCATGTCATGACATTCCATTTTTGGTGTTCTTCGAACTCCCTAATCGATGATTCAGTTCGTTTAAGACTCTTCCAGTGAACTTTGACTGGTACCACTACGAAATGGTACATTGAACTTCCACAACATTCATTTGTGGATTTTGGTTCTTTGGAAACTGTCTTTCTTACACACTTTCAGCTTCTTATCCACTATGAAACGGGTACAGATCTCTTAACTTATCTATGTCAGAACACCTCCACGCACATATCAGATCATATCCATGAGTGGAGAAGGCGAAGAAGACTTATTAAGGCTCCTATCCCAGATCAATTGTTAGCTGATGGTTTACTAAATCTTTGTTGCCTCCAATCTCCCGAGATGTGGCTATGGGCTGTGTTGTTACCAAAGAGCAAGCCATTAGTTGAGCCCAATATCTGGACTTGGTATATTCCTAGTTTGGAACATTGTATGACTTGATCCCTCAAGGTCCTTGCCTAAGCACTGATCCTGCCAAGCCACCAGCAGAAAACCCTACTGATGGGATTGTTAGTTCAATCCAGTCCCCGCCAACAGCAAAACTTGCCAAGCAACCCCAAACTTCCACCCCTACTCCTTCAACTCCTAATGGTTTGTCGAGGTAAATTCCATTTAAAGTACACAAATGCCCGGAAATAATAAAAAGAAAGGTAAGTCCAAAAACAAAAAACCTAGAAACCCGTAGGAGAATCCAAAACCAACAATCAACGAGAATGATAAAGGGAAAAGAAAAGTGAAATATCCATGTCTAATATGTGGAGGTGACCACTTCATGAAAGAGTGTCCTCGTCATGAATAAATCAATCAATTTTTAAAAACTAATCCCACGCCAGCAGTTCTCACGGATCCTTTCCATCTCAACAATAGCTGATAGACCACATGTCTAATCAGGGAAATTCTAGTTCTTCAGAGGAAATTCATGTGATATCCTCGAACACTATTAATTTGCAAACTCAAATTTAGAGTTATGACAAACTCATAGACAAGAAAGAAGACAATTCTTCTTCAGGAAAATCTCCCTCTACTCGTTCTCCCGAGTCCTTGACTACTGGTCCCCTAACCATCAATAAACCTAATCTCGACATGGTTTTGCACCCACCCAAGAGCACTCTTAGGAAGGCTATTTTTAATCCTAATGCTCGAGCTACCCAATTTTATAATGTAGTTGAAGATCTTGCTCAGGAACCATGTGCAATTTCTACCTTCGAAGTACTCCAAAGTTGTCCTACACAACGCAAAAACTTGTTAACCGCGTTAGGAGCTTTAGACCCATACAACACTAATTTGATTCATTTTAATGTCGAGAACTATAAGTCTAGACTACCTCACAAACTCACTTTCCAAATCATAACAAAAGTAGTAGAAAAGAAGGTCTTTAGAATTGTCTTAGACGAAGGAGCTTCAACTTCAGTTTTGTCCCTATCTTGTTGGAAAGCTATTGGCTCTCTCGAGCTTGTAACATCACCAATGACTCTGAAATCCTTTGATGGACGAGGTTTCTAGCCCCATGGTCTCATACCAGCCCTTTTAGTCAAGCTTGGAGGAAAAACCATTTCCATTCAAGTGGAAGTAGTATATGGCATGTTAGATTACAACCTCCTATTAGGAATAAATTGTTTTTATGCCATGATTGTTGTCGCTTCGACGGTATTTCAAACCATCCAGTTTTTGCATCTTGGGAGGATTGTAACCATTGACTAGCTCGATTTATATATGCCAGATGTTACCACCCCTATGGCTAATAGCATCCCTATGTTAGGATAGTCCCCTCCTCCTTACCAGTCGATTGGGGTAGGCATGCTGAAGGATTCTTCCCTTATGGGGATTTTTTCGTCAAACCCTCCTAACACAGAAACGACAACAATAAATATTATTTATTTGTTTGATTATGATCCAAAGGGAAAACAAATTGTTGGGTCCACCTCGTTGAGTCTGCATGAAGCAATGTATAACATTATCCAAATCCTTTTTGATACCACACTAATGACCTTCATCCGGTGGCTTCGGACCCTTACCACCTGCCCTACTGGTTAGAACCCTCTCTTCCTACTCTGGATTATCTCTCCCAGACTTTTCCTTCTAACGATTCCATTATGGATATTATGAGTACAAATGAACCTATATGGGAGGATCATCGCCATATATCCTAGTTCCTCCCCAATACCAATTCGGTAGACCATGATTTTGCATCCCTTTTTACTACTAATATTGTCAAAACACCTCAAACTCTTATATTTTTGTAGAACACAGATTCTGAAGGAAACTTATGCAACATTACTCAAACAAATCCAATTGACATATCAGCCAAGCCTGGCACCCTTGAGCATGTTCATGTTGGGAAAAACTGTTCAGCAGAAGAATCTGAAGCATATAGAGCACTTTTCAAAGAATTCTGAGATGTCTTTGCCTGGTCCTACGAAGAAATACCGGGGATAGACCCATCCATTGTGGTTCACGAAATAAAAACCTATCCCACTACAAAACCTTTCAAGAAAAAACTAAGAAAATTCCATCCACGGAAAGCCGTAGCTATCAAAGCTGAAATACAAAAGGTTCTGAAAGTAAGATTTATTTATCCCATACCCCTTACAAAATGGGTATCGAACGTCGTCCCTGTCAATAAAAAGTAGGACACCATTAGATTCTCCATCGATTTCAAATATTTGAACAAAGCTTGTCCCAAAGACAACTTTCCCACTCCGCATATCAACCAGATTATCAACAACTGTGTTGGAAGTGTCATCTTCTCGTTCATGGATGGCTTTTTGGGTTATAATCAGATTGATATTTTACCCACCGATCAGCACAAGACAACATTTATTTTCCCATGGGGAACCTTTGCATACAGGAAGTTACCATTCAGCCTAAAAAATGCTGGAGCCACTTTCCAGCATCCTATGTCCTATGCGTTTCACGATATAAAACATATTGTAGAACCATACCTTAATGACCTCCCAGCTCATTCACAATGACAGGAGGACCACCCTAGTCATCTTAGAGACATTTTCCTGAGATGTCGTCATTATAACATATGGCTCAAGCCTCATAAATTTGTTTTTTGCATCGAGACGGGACACCTGTTAGTTTTTGTGGTTTCTAAGGATGGCATCCAGATAGATCCATTGAAAATTGCAACTATTCTAGCCCTACCAGCCCCAACCAACCTTCTAGAAATCCAAATTTTGAAAGGGAAGGAAAACTTCCTCCACTGTTTCGTTTGCAATTTTGCAAAGAAAACATACAGTTATATGTGTCTCCTTAAGAAGGACACTCCATTATTTTGGGATGACCAATCCCAATAGGCCTTTGATAATCTCAAAAACGCTCTGACTCACTCACCTGTGATACACCCCCCAGATTATTCAAAGGATTTTCTCTTATACATTGTTGCCTCCACTACTACCATCGCTATGGTTTTGGTGCAGGAGAATCCCAACGGTCAGGAGCATGTAATATACTATGCTAGTAATAATCTCATGGATTTCGAAACTCGATACTCATGCATGGAGAAATTATCATTGGCCACGGTCATTGTTGTTCAGAAATTTCATCACTACATTTTGCTCCGCACAACCATCATATTGGTAGACCAGAACCCTATGTGTTACATCCTGAATTGTCAGGTGCTCGGGGGCAAGTATTCCTTATGGATAGTCATCCTACAAGATTTTTATTTGGAATTTTCCAAAGCCACTTCAAAGAAATCCTTGGTCTTTACTGAGCTAATGTGTGATCTTCCCTGTGCTTCGATGGAAGCTGAGCCCGGTGATTCATTCCCGGATGAATTCTTGTTCCTGATAAGCACTAGTGACCCACGGTATGGATATTTGATCATTTATCTCCAGACACAAATATTTCAGCCCACTCTATCCCATGATGATCGCCGCCGTATCCGTTACCACACAAAATACTACCTCATCTTGAATGACACTTTGTATAGACGTGGTATCGATTCCATTCTCTAACGATGCCTTAACCATGAGGAAGTTGAACAAGTTTTGAATGACTGCCACTCTGGAGCATGTGGCGGTCATCTATCTGGGATGGCTACAGCCCAAAAAATCCTTCACGCTGGCTATTTCTAACCTTCAATATTTAAAGATTTTCATGAGGCTGTTAAGAAATTCCCACCCTGCCAACATTTCTATTTGAAAAAGTGCACCCACCCTATTTCGTTACACCCTGTCATTGTCGTTGGCCTTTTTTCCAAATGGGGGATCGATTACATGCATTGCAAGCCTACCTCAGCCGGGGGGCATGGTTACATCATCGTAGTCATTGATTATTTTACGAAATGGGCTAAGGCTATGCCTACATATGCAGAGGATGGTAAGACTACAGCTCTCTTCTTGTTCAATCATGTGATAGCAATATTTGGAGTCCTGTAATCCATAGTTACGAATCACGGATCACATTTCCGCAATCAAATGATGGAAGAATTAAGTACCAAGCTAGGTTTTCATCATGAAAACTCAATGCCCTATTATCCTCAAGCTAATGGTCAAGTCGAGGCCATTAACAAAGTTTTGAAAAAAATGTTGCATCGGATGGTTGGAGACCATAAATCCAACTGGCACCTTATTCTTTTCTCCGCTCTTTGGGCTTACAGGACTTCAGTAAAAATAGCTACTGGTTTTACACCCTTCCAGCTTGTCTATGGACTAGAAGTTGTCTTGCCTATTCAACGTCAAATTCCATCCTTAAAACTTGTCGTCGAACTTATCCTAGACACTTCCACAGAGGAATAAATATTTCTCTACTTGAACAACCTTGACGAAACTAGAAGACATGCTACCTTAGCCAATGAGGCACAGAAGAAACACTTCAAGGCCCAGTATGACAAGTCTATCCAACCTCGTACCTTTAACAAAGGTGACCTAGTTTTAATCTATGATCAGATACATGACAAACTAGGGAAAGGGAAGTTTGAATCCATGTGGTACGGTCCTTTCGTTATTTCCAAAGTTCTAGAGAAAGGGTCCTATGAGCTCATGGACTATGATGGAATCCCCTTCGGATAACCTCGCAATGGGTTGTACTTAAAGAGGTACTATGCCTAGATCTTTCTTGTATAGTACCTTGTAGATATGTATATTACTAAAAAAATTAGTGTGCTTAAGTATTTTCAATATCGTTTTGAGTTTAGTGTCTGTATCTGTTTATACCATGTTTTGGTCATGCAGAGCAGATGGCTTTCTACGGCTTCGTTGATGGTGCTTTCCACCACACCTTGAATCTTGCCTTAGTTGCTTGGGTTCTCTATTCCCAAACTTACTATTTGGTCAATTCATGAGTGGTTTGTATTGGTCGCACTACCAACAATATCGCCGAGTATCAAGCAGTCATAGGTCTTCTGACTGAAGTTGCCTCCCAAGATGTTCGTAACTTGGTAGTTTTGATGGACTCACAACTAGTGGTTTGTCATTTAAACCATGTCTATACTATCAGCAATCTCGTGCTTCTCCATCTCTTCTGGAGGGTACGTTTATTGGAGAGGTCATTTGAAGCTATTACCTATAGGCATATCCCTAGGGAAGATAATGCAGTTTCCAACTCATTGGCAAATTACATCCTCGACTGGCATATTTCCCATTCATGACGTGAAGATCAAACATGGTTTACTGTAAATAAACTATAAAAGACACACAAAACTCATGTAAATACATTTTCCATTTGAGACGCATAAACACCAAAAGTAGAAGTCTGTATATATATATATATATATATATATATATATATAGAGAGAGAGAGAGAGAGAGAGAGAGAGATAAGTGTTTTACAAAAAATACGTCACGAGACCTCATCTGGAGCGCTCAGGCTTTAAGGAAAAAAATCATCATACAAAAATCCTGAAGCTATCTATAAGCTTTCAGTAATACATCATGCATCCTATCATCTAGGGATGCTCATGGTAACACATGACCGCCCGGGCTACTCTACGTAGCAGTCTACTGAAACAACCTAATACTCCCGCAGTTGGCCTATGGTACCTCAGTGGGAGGTCGTCGATGGAGGCATCTGGTATGTCTAGAGTTAACCTCTTGAGGTTCTCCTCTAGCTCCCCCATCACATCATCACCTTGTGGAACAAAACGAGCCCCGACTCTCCTGTCTAGTGGGGAGGATACCCTAGGTCATGCTACTCTGACATCTGCATGAAAACATTTAAGTCTCGTTACTACACATAAAATATATAAAACATTAAAACATAAAAACACAATTGCCATTTTAGGGTTTTTGTTTCTTACCAATGTCACCCCACTGTGCACCAGGTGGAAGCGGTAGATTAGGGTCACCCCTAAAATCGTTACCCACGTATGCGTAGTCCTCAACCATGAGGAGCTAGTCTCTTAGCCATCGAAAAAATGGGTCTCCAAACTTCACCTTGCCTCTACCTGCCCCTGTGTAGGCCATGATCTGAACCCACCTCAGCATCTGAGGGTCTCTCTCCCTCAACTTTGTGAATACTACCTGGGGTCTCAGTTGGGGGACCCACTCAAAATATAAACACGCTAAAATGGATCTGAAACTGAATTGCTTCAACTCTCCCTACTGACACTTGGTCAGCTGATCTTTAAAAACCGGTACTAGATCCTTCACCCAGTTGAATACTGTGGGTGCCATAGCCTCTATAGCATAAAGCATATGCGCTCTAGATTCCTGATGAACCCCTTGGCTCCCCACCACTCTCTGCATGGTAAATAATATTGTGTGAAGAGGGCCATCCACCACTGCTTTGATGGGAATTTTCTTCCCTGATGTTCTGGTCCCGGGAATACAATGGTGATTTATTAATTCTTGGGTGGTGATGTCCCCTCCATGGGAACCAGTCAAAGAGATGGGATCACCCCATCTTGATAGTCATGTCAAGAAGTATATATATTCTACTTCAATTTTCAATACATGAGCACCCACCTCAAAATATTGTTGCTCTGGACTGCACATACGGAGAATATGCTCCAATAAACACTCATGTGACACCATGATGGGTGTGTGGAAAAACTTCAGAAGACCACAGTCCCTCAACGCGGCTATACATCCCACGTTTCTTTTGGCAAATGCATCATCATTGTAACGTTTCCTCTCTTTCCAAATAACCATTTTTTACCAATGGAAACCTGCCAAAAACAATCATAAGGCCAATTAGAAACATCCTCAACCTTTCAAATCATCCAAATTTATCTAATTTTCCTTGTACATATGTTTTTCTTTACCCACGGCTGGCACTGCCTAAGTCTCATTGAGGATAGGCGGTGGCACCTCCTGAGTGAAGTGTTTTATGTGCGGTTCCTGCGGGGTACAACTTATCCCGTAAGGGATAAGAGCGGTTTCTGTGAGGTACCACTTATCCCACAAGGGATAAGAGCGGTGCCTGAGTTCAAGGTTTTAGGGCTCACTCAAATTTCCCAAAAAACCCCCAAAATAAAAAATGAAAGCATAAAATTAAAGAGCAAGGTTCAAGATTTTACCTGGAACTGATGAAGCGTAAATCCAACGGTAGATGCTCTTGGAATCACCAACTAAAAATCTAACCAAGAAACTTGTCCAAAGGCTCTCCACTATTGGTAAATGGTAAAATGTTTTGCTTTTTACTATTTACATGAATTTTATAAGCATTCTACGTTTTGGCATATCATAGTTTTTAAAATCTATCAGTCATGATCCTTTAATGTCATTTATTGGAGAGTTTAACAGTTGTTTTTTAAGTTGTTGCAGGATAAAGAGCGGTAGCAGTAAAAGTTTTGGGAGTTTGTTTTGGACTTTTTCATACTACCATAAAATGGAAAAATTCTTTGAGCATTTATTACGACTCTTTGGTCATGCTCTTAAAACTTAGCATCAAAGGTCTGAGTCCTTTTCTGATTCTTTTCAAACTCGTAAAATCCCTCATCATGAAAAGAGACCTAGTGGAGTCTTCTTTAAACACTTTTCGGGCTCCTTAAATACAAAAAGATTGTCGAGTGATCTTTTCTTCTTCACGCTCATTAAAGCACTTGAAGAGTCGTTCATCTGACGATAGGTTATCATTTTTCCCATTCAGATGAACTATTTACAAAAAAGGACCCTGTGGAGTCTTCTTCCATGGTCGTTGAGACTCTCTAAACATGAACGATACTGAGTTAACTTTCATTGGACTCATTAAATTAAACATTGAGAGACCCTCTTTTGGGAACGAACCCCTCCTCTCTCAGGTTTGTAAAACATATGAGTTTGGACTTGTATTCGGATGACCTACAACGAGTGTTTGTTACCCTCTTTGAATTTGTAAAAATGAAAAGAGGCACTCATCAATCATGATGGGGAATTAAAGGAAGGGAATCATTTTGCAAATAAATGGCAGTTTGTCATTACCTTTGAACATGGCACTTGTCTACATATCATTTTAGTCAATTGGGTATTCAGCTGATTTCAATGACGATCCACTTTCATGAGTCATGTCACTCCTTTGAATCTTTCAAAAGAATGCATTGTCCACCGTCGCACTGTGTGTTTGTTTGGTCTAGTCATGCTGCCCATTCTTTTGTCGTGTCGCCCGATGTTCAAAGGGAAGTTGAAAAAGTTTACCTCTACAGTCAAAAGAGTCTCTATGTCAATACTTTTGAGTCAGTCTTATGGCTACCTCATTCACATAATTCCAGAACTTTGTTTTGAGTTTCGTGTCATCGATGTGGGATTCATCATGGCCCTCCTTCGATGATACCATTCATGTCGACATCGGCTCATCGTCCGGGAAATAGTCTTAGAAACAAATTTAGTACCTTGAGATCTGTATGCCTCAATGATAGACTCTCTCACTCTCGACATAGGTTCACATCATTCACCTTTGATCGATAGATTGACTGGGTTCTCGACATCAAGACATCTATTCACACTTAGTATATTGTACTAGGGTACCTTGGGAATCATTGACATCAATGGTGATCTCCCTCGCACTTGTTAATGGTTCACATCATTCGCTGGTAATCAAGTGTTTTCTACCATGTTCTACTTCATAACATTGTAATCACATGGATAGAATCGTACTTTGTGGAAACGAGACAAAGACCCTGGGTACTTGTTTAGCATTCATTGCTTTCCCCAGGTTGTGATGGAGTTTTGTATATCAAGCATGGATCCACATTTGTATGGTCGTGGCTATGCTCAAATTTACATCTGTATGACATAGATCTGTGTTGTATGTCTGGCTATGTCCAAGTTTGAGTCCTCTATCACATGGATCTACACTGTATTCTAGTAGCCATGGTTGTTTATTCCTCTCATGGCTCTGCCTTGTATTGGTATGTAGCCATGAGTTGGTTACATTTGTCTATGAGTCAAAAATATTGATGTATTGTAGATGCCTACTCGACGACACTCTCCGATCAAGCTAATTCTTACCTCAAAGTGACAACTTGTTCTCTCAAAGCTCTCGCTTATCGTATCCCTCTAAGCCTCATGCTTTGGGGGGCATTCTGTTATACCCAAATCCTGTCACCAACATGTGATGAGATACTTAACACCTGTGTTTTCTGTAAATCCCAAACTTGGAGTGGAGACATGCTCTGGATATCAATTATACATAAAAAAATCCAAGCACCTCTTTTTCCCTTTAGCTGATGAGCGGTACCTTGTTCAGAGCCGCCTGAGTCCTATTATAGAAAAGCGGTGCCACCGTGTATGTGCTTTGTTCTTGAAGCGGTTCTTACCTACATTTCTCTGTCATAAAGGTATATAAGTGGTGCCCTTGGTAAAATTGAAAAAAAGAGGATTCTCAAGGTTTCTAGAACATTAGCCTCGTGTCCTCCCTTATCCCTATTAATCTGGGTTAGTTGGAGTCGATGTCCCTCTTGGTAGGATATTATAGCCACCTCACCCACAATTCTCTCAACCATACCTATCCATTTGACTCTTATAAACAAGCTCACATCCATGGTTGAGGGGGAGAACTGAATGGTAATGTTATGCTGTATAATTGACTACCTATCCCAATCCATTGAAGAGCACAAGAGAGCAAGTTGGAGCTATCGGGGATGAGGTGTTTGACTTGTGGAGGAGTTTTTCAACACTAAGGAAATGGTTGTAAGATTCTTCATTGATTTATTAATGCAAATATGATTTTTGTCCCACATATATGTTGTACTGATCTCACATGTATATGTTATTGGATTCCTTAGTCACTAGTATGGATGTGTAAATAATGTTATGGTAGCTTTGATGTTCTTGTTTGTTTGACACGTTCTCCAGGTACACAGTTTCATCATCAAAGCATTATTCCAGGTGTTTGCAACATTCAGGGAATTTTTTCACCCTTTGTTGTTCACTTATTTGTTCTAGATCTGAACCATTCAGACCAGAGGAACAGCTTCTATTCACAGAAGGTGCAATATTCCTGACAACAAATCTGGCGACTCTGCTAAGGAACAAAGCAAATTTTAGTTGATCTGATCTTCCTCGGTCCTTGAACACTTGTCCAAATCCAGGCTCCAGTTTCTAACTCTCTTCAGTCAGATTTGACATCTGACTTAGTGAATTTTGGTTTAAAAACTTTCATATCTGTTCAGATCTGAACTGCTTTGACTTTATATGCTCTGTTTTATTGTCAATTCATCAGTCTTTATCTTGATTTGAGCAATTTTTTACTTGAATTCTCGTTCTCTTTGTGTTTTGGATATATTCAAGGAACCGCACATGTGTTGTAGGCAATAAGTGATGCCACCACATGAACCCTGTTAGCAATAGGCGGTGCCACCGTCTAAGTGCAATGATCTAGAAGCGGTGCTCGTCCAGAACCGCTCTGTCAAAGACCCCTCCAGCGCGGTGTCAGGTAGGTCTTGTTCCAGAACTTGATTTTTTGTGATTTTTTGCAAAAGTAGGGTTTTTCTTGCTTTCATCCCTGCACTGGCAGGCTTGTTTATTTGAATTTGGATGCTCATGGTTAAAGATTTCGTGGTGAAAATTTGTTTGATTGAAAGAATTCAAAAGCTAGGTTAGGATTGTTAATTATTCATTTGCTTTCATGCTTGTTGGTTGTGATTTTGAAAGGAATTTTTGAAAGATTAGGTTTCATTTAGATCTCTTTTCGTTTCATTTATAAATACTAAAAGAAAAACCACTTGACTATCATCTTAATTTCATTTTTTTCCATAGAGGACTTCTTTTTGCTTTAAAAAAAAAATTTGTTGAGAGTAGGTCATTATTTTTACTCAGCATAGGCCACCAGATCTCTGATTAGCCTCATAAGCTTTCAGGTTCCCTTTGTTCTTTCATCTATCTTGCATTAGTACTGTCTCATCAAAAGAAAAAATAGTGTAGTTTTAAGTTATATCTATCTATGTTTCAAAGAAAAATTGAAAAAATAGATTGCATATGCATATAGAGTGCTTGTTGTTTTTCTTTTAGGTAAAGAGACTCTTACCCATCTGATTTCTTTCAAAAAGGAAAATGAGTTTGGAATGTGTTGCTTGTCTTTGCATTTGATTTGTTCAAAGTAGTTGTTTGGGAATTTTTGGTTTTCAAAACAAAAATAAAATACTCTCTCGAAAGTAGGCATACCTCGAACAGTAAAGTGAAATATTTGCATCTACATATCTGCATGGTTTTACTTTTTCTATCAAAATTTTGTGCATTCACCTAATCATCCACTTTAAAATTAAGGGTAGTTATAGGCTTAAAATTTATATAGAAATTTGAGTGATAGGCTAGAGACGTGTTCGGGCATCGTTAAGCGTAGGAGTTGTCGTTACTTATCTACGCTACATCATGGGACTCACACAGTTCTTCCACATACCGTCAGTATATCAAACCACCTTTCACGTACCCTTGAGGTATATAGAAAGGTGCTTCATGTACTCGATTGTATATAGGAAGGCCCCTTGTGAACAATTGTGCATTAGACAGAACTAATACCGATTTGAGCTCCCACGTACATTGTGTATATCGGGAGACCCCACTAGGATACCTTATCTATCTGAGAAAATCCCTTTGGTCATCTTTCTTGGAGCCATACACTCAAAACAGCATTCGGGGAGATTACTACGCATGTACCTAGAGTATATTCTAAGTGGCACCTTCTTGACAATCCTCGTGAGAGACCGGACTATCTGAACTCCTCCTGTCATTTAAGTTTGCTTATTTGGCCTGTAGCTTGAGTACGGAAATTTTTGGTGTGTTCTTTCTAGTTTTGAAACCCTAGGTTAGATAGGAACTGTACAAAATGGATGAATTAAGATAGTCCAGAAGAGTATGGGGCTTTCCACCTGATTTTACTCATGTTTCGGGAGAAGATCCTATGGAAGCTATCAACCAAGGAGTTGCTACTAACTCCCATGCAAGAGAAAATGTGGTTGCAAAAAGTGGAGATCCATATCCTTCACACAATCCTCCCTTGGCTCAACAACCTTCTAGGGGTAATACTTCTTTCTATTCTCCCATAGAAGACCATGTTGATGATACTACCTGTCCAGATTATGGTCCCAGTGCTCCGTTTTGGGAGACCTCATTGGGACAGGCCATTGCTTCATTTGGAGCCCGTCCAACCTCTTCTGAAGAAATTTCACCAAATGGAGAAGAACGTAGACAATACCAGGTAGCTATTCTCCATGCAAGAGAACTTGAGAAGAAAATAGATAACATATTGGGTACACCACCACCTCGCTCAGTAGTTTTTCCTCGTAATACACACCCTTGGCATGTGGGATATCGCTCTCTTGCTGATTCTATGAAACCCATTGAACCTATCCTATATCACGTTGTGACTCTGCATAATCCAAGTCAAACCAACAACCCTACCACCTCCCATATTATGTCTGTTCCAAATCCTCCCGGGTCTTCCGCACCTGGGGATCAACATTCAATTCTTGTTTCATCAACACCTTCTAGTGCCAGGGGGAAACCCCTAGCATGACCTACGTTACCTGTCACTGGATTTGTCGCTAGTAATGGATAGACCTATAGTATAGAGCAATCTATAGTCTATGTCCCTCCAACCCATACGAGTGTGGTTAACCCCCCATCTAGTTCAGGTCATCCCTTGGGGGCACAACCTATAACCAATCAAACCTCTTGGGGGTATGGTTACATAGCAAACCAAGAACCTGTAGGAAATATCAATTACCAACCCACCCCTAAAACAATGCCTTATACTAGAATTCCATATCCTGGTAATACTTTCACTCCATGGGGGCAACCAAACTAGTCCTACATGCCAGCAATGGGAGGGATACCTATACATGCTATGGGGGGTGCCGAAGGACCACCTTATGGGGGTCCTCCCTCTGGGGGGCCTAATTGTCCTAGAAGACCTGAAGGATTTCC
This sequence comes from Pseudotsuga menziesii, assembly GCA_001517045.1. Lineage (NCBI taxonomy): Eukaryota > Viridiplantae > Streptophyta > Pinopsida > Pinales > Pinaceae > Pseudotsuga > Pseudotsuga menziesii. The sequence continues at coordinate 43,988 of LPNX010052043.1, forward strand.
TCCTTATGGTCCTAACGGTCCTGGTGGTCCTAGGGGGTATGGTGGCTTCCCTCCTAATGGTCCCGGAGGGTCTAGTGGCCTTCCTATTGCTTCTGGAGGCTCCGTAGGTTTACCTCCCAGGCGTCATGGAGGGTTTAGTGGTCCTCCTCTTGGTGGCCTAGGTGGTCCTGGTGGTCCCAACGGTCCTGGTGGTCTTGGAGGCCTTTGAGGATATGGTGGTCCTAATGGTCTCGATCTTGGAAATCAACCCCCTACAAGTGGATCTTCTGGCGGTTCTTCATCACAAAATCCATTTCAACAATCTGTATATCAGTCTACTTACGGTCCTACTGGTACTTATATACCCTATCAATACTACCAGTACATACAACCTAATCACCAACTACCTTTCATAGCAACTTTGGGCTTTCCTGATTTGTCCAAGTTGATTAATGATCCCATTTGACATAACCCCTTATGGCCTTCCATTCTGGTAAAGTTACCATCATACATTCCAAAATTCGATGGGAAGCAGGGAGATGATCCCAGAAACCATGTCATGACATTCCATTTGTGGTGTTCTTCGAACTCCCTAATGGATGAGACAGTTCGTTTACGACTCTTCCAACGAACTTTGACTAGTACCGCCATGAAATGGTACATTGAACTTCCACAACATTCGTTTGTGGATTTTGGTTCTTTGGCAACTGTCTTTCTTACACACTTTTAGCTTCATATCCACTGTGAAATGGGTACATATCTCTTAACTTCTCTGCATCAGAACACCTCCACGCACATATCAGATCATATCCATGAGTGGAGAAGGTGGAGAAGACTTATTAAGGCTCATATCCTGGATCAATTGTTAGCTGATTGGTTTACTAAATATTTGTTTCCTCCAATCACCCGAGATGTGGCTATGGGCAGTGTCGTTACCGAAGATCAAGCCATTAGTCGAGCCCAATATCTATACTTGGTATATTCCCAGTCTAGAACATTGTATGACTTGATCCCTCAAGCTCCTCGTCGAAGCACCGATCCTACCAAGCCACCAGCAGAAACCCCTGTTGATGGGATTGTTGGTTCAATCCAGTCCCCACCAATAGCAAAACCTACCAAGCAACCCCAAAATTCCACCCCTACTCCTTCAACTCGCAAGGTTTCCATCGAGGTAAATTCCATTCAGAGTACACAAACACCCGACAATAATAAAGGAAAGGTAAAGCCAAAAATAAAAAACCTAGAAACCCGCAGGAGAATCCAAAACCAACCATCACCGAGAATGATAAAGGGAAAGAAAAGTGAAATATCCATGTCTACTATGTGGAGGTGACCATTTCATGAAAGAGTGTCCTTGTCATCAAGAAATCAATCAATTTATAAAAACTAATCTAGCGCCAGCATTTCTCACAGATCCTTTTCCATCTCAACAACAGTTGATAGACCACATGTCTAATCAAGGAAATTCTAGTTCTTCAGAGGAAATTCACATGATGTCCTTGGACACTATTAATTTGCAAACTCGAAGTTAGAGTTATGACAAACCCACAGACAAGAAATAAGACAATTCTTCTTCAGGAAGATCTCCCTCTATTGGTTCTCCCGAGTCCTCGTCTACTAGTCCCCTAAGCATCAAGAAACCTAATATCAACATGGTTTTGCACCCACCCAAGAGTACTCTTACGAATTTTGTTTTTAATCCTAATGACTGAGCTGCCCAATTTTATAATGTAGTTGAAGATCTTTCTCAGGCACCAGGTGCAATGTCTACCTTGGAAGTTCTCCAAAGTTTTCCTACGCAACTTAAAAACTTGTTAACCTCTTTAGGAGCTTTAGACCTGGACAACACTAATTTGATTCATTTTAATGTCAAGAACTATAAGTATAGACTACCTCACAAACTTGTTTTCCAAATCATAATGAAAGTAGTTGGAAATAAGGTATTTAGAACTGTCTTAGATGAAGGAGTTTCAACTTCGGTTTTGTCCCTGTCTTGTTGGAAAGCATTGGCTCTCTTGAGCTTGTAACATCACCAACGACTCTAAAATCCTTTGATGGATGCGGTTTCCATCCCCATGGTCTCATACCAACCCTTTCAATCGATCTTGGAGGAAAAACCGTTTCCATTCAAGTGGAAGTAGTAGATGCCCCGTTAGATTACAACCTCTTATTAGGAAGAAATTGGTTTTACGCCATGACTGTTGTCGCTTCTTGGGAGGATTGTAACCATTGACCAGATAGATTTATGTACACTAGATGTTACCACCCCTATGGCTAATAACATCCCTATGTTAGGCCAGTCCCCTCCTCCTTACCAGTTGATTGGGGTAGGCATCCTGAAGGATTCTTCCCTTATGGGGATTTTTCTGTTAAACCCTCCTAACACAGAAACAGCGACAGTAAATATGATTTCTTCGTTTGATTATGATCCAAAGGGAAAACAAATTTTTGGGTCCACCTTGTTGAGTCCGCATGAGGCAATGTACAATGTTATCCAACCCCTTTCCAATGACCACACTAATGACCTTCATCTGGTTTCTTAGGACCCTTACCACCTACCCTACTGGTTAGAACCATCTCTTCCTACTTTGGATTATCTCTCCCAGACTTTTCCTTCTAATGAGTCCATTATGAATATTATGGGTACGAATGAACCTATATGGGAGGATCATCACCATAGATCCTCGTTCCTCCCCAATACCAATTCAGTAGACCGTGATTTTGCATCACTTTTTACTACTGATATTGTCAAAACACCTCAAACTCCTATATTGTTGCAGAACACATATTCTAAAGGAAACCTATGCAACATTACTCAAACAAATCCAATTGACATATCAGCCAAGCCTGGCACCCTTGATCATGTTCATGTTGGGAAAAACTACTCAGCAGAAGAATCTAAAGCATGTAGAGCACTTTTCAAATAATTCTGAGATGTCTTTTCCTGGTCCTACGAAGAAATTTCGAGGATAGACCCATCCATTGTGGTTCACGAAATGAAAACCTATCCCACTACAAAACCTATCAGGAAAAAATTGAGACAAGTCCATCCACAGAAAGTCGTAGCTATCAAAGCTGAAATAGAAAATATTCTAAAAACAGTGTTTATTTATCCTGTACCCCTGACAGAATGGGTATCAAATGTCATCCCTGTCAATAAAAAGCAGGGCACCATTAGAGTCTACATCAATTTCAAAGATTTTAACAAAGCTTATCCCAAAGACAACTTTCCCACTCCGCATATCGACCAGATTATCAACAACTGTGCCAGAAGTGTCATCTTCTTGTTCATGGATGGCTTCTCAGGTTATAATCAGATTGATATTTTACCCATCGATCAGCACAAGACATCATTTATTTGCCCATGGGGAACCTTTGCATACAGGAAGTTACCATTTGGACTAAAAACGTTGGAGCCACTTTCCAGTGTTCTATGTCCTATGTGTTTGACAATATAAAACATATTGTAGAACCGTACCTTGATGACCTCCCAGCTCATTCACAATGACGAGAGAACCACCCTAGTCATCTTAGAGACATTTTCCTGAGATGTGGTCATTATAACATACGGCTCAATCCTCATAAATGTGTTTTTTGTGTTGAGATGAGACGCCTGTTAGGTTTTGTGGTTTCTAAGGATGGCATCCAGATAGATCCATTGAAAATTACTGCTATTCTAGCCCTACTAGCCCCAACCAACCTTCTAGAACTCCAAAGTTTGCAAGGGAAGGAAAAATTCCTACGTCGTTTTGTTTGCAATTTTTCAGAGAAAATATATGATTATATGCTTCTCCTTAAGAAGGACACTCCATTCTTTTGGGATGACCAATCCCAGCGAGCCTTTGATAATCTGAAACACGCTCTGACTCACTCACCCATGATACACCCCCCAGATTATTCAAAGGATTTAATGTTATACATTGCTACCTCCACTACTACCATTGCTATGGTTTTGGTGAAGGAGAATCCTGATGGTCAGGAGCACATAATACACTATGCTAGTAAGAATCTCATGGATTCTGAAACTCAATACTCACACATGGAGAAATTAGCATTGGCCACAGTCATTGCTGTTCAGAAATTTCGTCACTACATTTTGCTCCGCACAACCGTTGTATTGGTAGAACAAAACCCTATGTATTACATCCTAACTCACCAGGTGCTCGGGGTCAAGTATTCCCAATGGATAGCCATCCAACAAGAGTTTGATCTAGAATTTTCCAAAGTTATGTCAAAGAAATCATTGGTCTTTGTTGAGCTAATGTGTGATCTTCCCTATGCTTCGACGGAATCTGAGCCCAGTGATTCATTCCCAGATGAATTCCTATTCTTGATAAGCACTACTGACCCATGGTATGGTGATTTGCTCATTTATCTCCAGACACAAAGATTTCAGCCCACTCTATCCTGTGACAATCGTCGTTGTATCCGTCACCATGTAAAATACTACCTCATCTTGAATGACACTTTGTATAGACATGGTATCGAATCCGTTCTTCGGTGATGCCTTACCCACGAGGAAGCTGAACAAGTTTTGAATGACTGCCACTATGGAGCATGTGGCGGTCATCTATCTAGGATGGCTACAGCCTAGAAAATCCTTCACGCTGGCTATTTCTAGCCTTCAATCTTTAAATATTGTCATGAGGCTATTAGGAGATTCCCACCCTGCCAACATTTCTATCTGAAAAAGCACACCCACCCTACTCCATTACACCTCGTCATTGTCATTGGCCCTTTCACCAAATGAGGGATCGATTACATGCATTGTAAGTGTACCTCAGCCGGGGGGCATGGTTACATCATCATAGCCATTGATTATTCTATGAAATGGGCTAAGGCTATGCCTACATATGCAGAGGATGGTAAGACTTCCGCTTTCTTCCTGTTCAATCGTGTGATAGCAAGATTCGGAGTCCTGCAGTCCATAGTTACAGATCACGGATCACATTTCCACAATCAAATGATGGAGGAATTAAGTGCCAAGATAGGTGTTTGTCATGAAAACTCAATGCCCTATTATCCGCAAGCTAATGGTCAAGTCGAGGCCATTAACAAATTTTTGAAAACAATGCTGCGTCGAATGGTTGAAGACCATAAATCCAAATGGCACCATATTCTTTTCTCCACTCTTTGGGATTACATGACTTTGGTAAAAACAACTACTGGTTTTACACCCTTCCAGCTTGTCTATGGACTAGAAGTTGTCTTTCCTACTCAATGTCAAATTCCATCCTTGCAAGAGAATATTTGTTACAACAAAAGGAGGTAACACATAGCCTGGAAACTCTCATATAATGTGCCCTCAACAACAACAATCATATAACAATCATAATCTCCTCCTTTTCGCAATGTGTAGATCTGTCTCTTGTAGCACCTGTCACAAGAATTCTCCCTTTGTCCTCATCTAGGAGCGCTCCACTGCAACCTTAGCCATTTCCAACATATCCTTGAACAACTATATTATCAAACCAATCCATAGATATAAAAACACATCATAAGTCTTACGACACAACCACAGTTCTGACTTTTGCAACTCCTCACACTCTACTTTATTAGTCTCGGTTTCTTTCATCGCACTATACCATCCACAAGGAGTCTACGCCAAATTACAATGCTTACCTCTAAGAATATCACCTCTGCAAGAAAAGTGCACCACTATAAGGTCAAGATGTGCACCTCCCCATGACCCAAGACATGTTCCTCTCCAAGTCTCTCCAAGAAGTGCCCCACCCTAAGATATTCCAAGAAATGAAACTCCCCAATCCTCCTAGGTTCTTCCTAGATGATTTTCACTCCTCTTGATGCTAAGATATGTGAGCTTGTGTTGTTTTATCTATTCAAATGAGGATTATTTTATTTATATGACTCCAAAGGTGAGAAGGAGTGCAACCAAGGGTCGTGACCCTTTGGTTGTGCCTCTTCACATGTTGAGCTAACTTGTCACCTTTAACTAATGTGCCTAAGTGTGATATTTCTACCCCATCATCTAGGATTCCAACTTGACATACCCAAGATCCCAAGTCAAGGTAGATGCACTCTCATGCCTCAAGCTGACTCCAACCAATGTAGTCACATATTATCATCATGGGATTCCAACCTAAGGTGGCTCCAACCTCTCAATTCATGGTTCCAATTGATATAATGTGTGGGATTCCTTCCCTACTTTCTCAATCCATTTGTTTCATATGTCCTCCTGGGCATGGGCATGCCTTGCAAAATCTAACAAAGGTGTCCACCTATCCACTCTCATGTTGTATCTGACTGAATGATGGCCTTTTGAATAGGGTAATGTGCTCAACTGCCACATCCATCTTCGATCACACCATCAACCAAGGTCATTTTCATGGGGTGAGGGGTTCCCAAGGCTTCCTCATATCCAAGGGCATGACATCGTCCCCCACTCCAAAATGTTTTTTTCATCGACAATGTCTCTAAGAATGATTTATCATACCTAAAACACTATGTCACTGTCATTGTTTCCAAGTCTTATAAATAAGTCTCCAATTCTGTCCATTCATTGCACCCATTCAACCTACTAATTCCTCGGTATTGTATTGTCTTTTGTCAAACCAAGGAAACATCATCACCTTCACCTCAAAATCATCAAAGTTACCAATACTCGACACCCAACTTCTTGTGAAGAAGATTCTACCACCTGTCCAAGTGTTGCAACTTCAAGCCTTACTTATGGTCTAGTACTTAATATTATTTCCATGTCTCCATACACCAAATCTAGTAGTCATTTCATTCCATGCCATCTTTACAATAGGGTACTTCCTCATGCAACAAATCCCTCCCCCTCGTATTTTCAAGTTTTCTGCACAAATTCCTTTGGACAAGAATGAAAGATCACATTTCTTACCTCAACCCACCATAAAGGGACTATTGTCACCTATGTCATTTGTTGCTTCCCCTCAACTCACTTTTATGTTGATTCACTTACCTAAGTAGTCCATGGGAGAGCCTCAACCACCTCTTTACGCTTCATAAGTATTCAAGGTCAAAAACATGTCACTCTCAACCCGCCAAGCTATTGCTCACAACCAATGTATAATCCTATGTCTTACTCCCCCATCGTACTACCACAATGCATCTAAGAGTCCAACTGGGTTGAGAACCTCCTACACTTCTAGGTCCCAAGGATAACCTGTACAAACTAAATCACATCTTGGTGGGTATCCTTGTTTCCCATCTATGCAATCCAATTAGGGAAAGTCTACCTTGCACCCAATCTTGTTTACCTCCAAAACAACAAGTCCATTATCCTCAATAGTAAGGAGGCCTTCCCCTCCTTCAATGTCCATCAATTCAACATCACAATCCATCACCTCCATTATCCTACTTTAGTTGCATCACATGGAATAGCAACTCTTCACATGTTCTCTCAACCCAGTTTTCCTACCCCATGACTAAGACCTTCTGATCTTAGACTAAAATGACTTTGTCCTAGTTCTTTCCATGGTTGCAACTAGTTGCAATGTTATGTTTTTCTCGGTGTCATCTTCTTCTCAAACCAACTCCTTTGGTAACTTTGAATATTTCAACAAGTTTTAATTAAATTTCTTCTTCGCAAGTGGTTATGTTCTTCCCTATGTTCGTGCTCATGGAGTAGTTGTTGGATCTCAAGTCCCCATTTCTCCAAGCATGTTGTCATAGTTTCCAGACCCTCTTTCTAAGACATGAATTTTTCTTGATCCATCAAGCTCTTTTATAAGTACACCAACTCCTTGGGTGCACCTTTGTCAATGCACACTATGCATCAGGTGCACTTATGTTAAAGTGTGATGTGTACTGGTTTCACCTCAAAGTGATTTGTTTCTCGAGGGAACTACATTTTGGGCACACCTCTCTTGACATGATACATCCCAGGTGCACTCCTTCCTTGGTGCCTCCCAAACATGCTTCATCTCAGGTGCACCTATCCCTAAATTTTTCTTTTGAGAACCTTCATGCCCTAATACCAAATATCACATAGATAGAAGTCTGACCCAAATTAAAATCATCATTCCCTCTTCTAGATGATGCGACATTACCCAAACTCCACTCTCGGTGGTTAGACCATCCCAGGACAAGTTGGATAAACTATGCCTCTGAACTATTTTTAGATTTGTGTGTCCTTATTTCAACCATTATATATGTAAACGCATGAACACATGCAACTAAATAAAATGGCAACATTGACAGAACAATACACAAAGATTTGTCCTGGTGACACCTCAATGGGGTGTTCCCAAGTTATCATTAAGAGAATCTTTGTTGCAACAAGAGGAGGTATGCCACAGCCTGAAAATTATCCTAGAATGTGCCCTAAATGGATAAAATCACAGAAAAATCATAATTCCCTCCTTGTTGCAACTCACAGTTCTTCCACCTATAGTACATGTCGTAAGATTTATCCCTTTTTTCTTGGCCATGACCACTCTATCAAAACCTAAGTTGTTCCTAAGTTGTTCCCAACCTATCCTTGCACAACTCTCTTAAAAACTAAGCCCTAGAGAGAATTACACATCACAAGTATTTTGGCACAACCATAAGTCTACCTTTTGCATCCCCTCACATTATATCTGCCTAGTCTCAGTGTGTTTCGTCGCACTACACCATCCAAAAAGCATATCCACCAAAAACTAATGCATCCCTCTAAGAAATTTCCTCTCCAAGGAAAGTGTCTCTCTAATATCAAGATGTATTCCTCCCCAAGACCCAAGACATATGCTTCTCCAAGTCTCTCCAAGATTTGTGCCACCCTAAGATCCTCTAAGAAATTCACCTCCCTAAGACAAGACGAGTGTGTCTCTTCTCCTAGGAACCTCCTAGAGGAGTTTCACTCATCTTGTTGTTAATACATGTGAGTTTGTGTTGTTTCCTCTATACCATTGAGTCTTATTTTCTTTATATGAATCCAAACACGTGAAGGGGTGCAACCAAGGGTAGTGACCCTTCGGTCATACCTCTTAACATGTTGAGATAACTTTCCATATTTATCCAGTGTGCTTACCATATTTCCATCTAGGAGTCCACTTCAACATACCCAAGATTGATAGTCAAGGTACATGGACACTCATTCCTCAAGACGACTCCAACCAATGTAGTCACATCCTCTTAGCATGGGATTCAGACCCAAGGTGGATCCAACCTCTCAAGTCATGGTCCCAACCGATTTGATGCAAGAGATTCCTGCTCGATTTGCTCAATCCATTCATGTTGAAAGTTCTCATGCACACGGACATGTCTTTCCAAGTCCAACCAAGATATCCACCTATCCTTGCTCATGTCATATCCAAAAAAATGATTTTCTTTCCAACGGGGTAATGCATCCAACTATCACATTTGTCTCTGTTCATGCCATCACTTGAGGTCAATGTCGTGGCGTGAGGGGTACACAAGACCTTCTTGTATCCAAGGGTGTGAAATTATTGCTCTACACTTATATTCAATTGATCCTCTTATTAATCAATACAATATTTATGCTCTTTTGCATGTGATTTCATAGAGATGTCATCCTTCATAATTAATAATTTGCAGGTTCAATCTGACCCTTGGTGTGAAAGTTCCCCCAATGCTTATTATATTTCATTAATGTTTGTGTCCATGGACCTTGCATTTTGAAAGTATTTGAGTCATCCTTTGTCAATTTAAGTATTGTGAGTCTTGTAGTAATTGAATTATTAATCTTTATTGGAGGTAACGAATATGACATCCATTTTTTCTCTTCATTGGCTCCTTGGACTTGTTCTTCTCCTAGGATTGATAACTACCCTATTGTGGGAAAAAATAGTCACAAGGGTGAGTGTTCCCACTTTGGGGAAATCCTTGAGGTTGCAGAAACGACACAATATTGTAAATTGTGATTTAGTATTCCATACACCAAATGGTAAAGCAAACTCAAAGCTAGAAATAAATCAAAATAAAATGTAAAAGTTTTAATCAAAACAAAAGAGAACAAATGTGCTAAACCAAATGTTGATTTTCCAATAGTAAATCTTGTTACAATGGTGTGACCTATGAGGTGAAGGCTTCAAAGAGAAAACAACAATTTCCACTAGGGAGGTCCTTTTTTTCCACACACATGCAAGATAACAAACTTAGAACAATGAAGAAGCTCTTACTTCTTGTAGGAGGAAATCAACGGAGCTTTGCATGCCAACTATAGGTAAGAAATGGATTCAAAGTTGAGCTCTCAATACAATTCTTGTAGCTTAACTTTTCTCTTGATTGTATCCTATAGAATGCATGTCATGGATTCCTTTTATAGGCCAAATGGAGGCAAAAAACTGTCACACCCCCTCCCCTCATCCTGCCGATGGAGAGGACGCGACCAACACTGCTGCTATTCATCAAATTGGGCAATCTAGCCCCATGAACATAACAGTTTAAAAATGAATTGAACATAAAATACATGCATAGATGCATAATACATGTAAATACATAGCAGAAGCAACATCATTCACTCAACACATTCATGATGTTCATAACTCATAAAACAAGCAACATTCATCATGTTCAAGCATTCAACATGTTCATGATAATTTACAAAGAAAATACAGTTGCAGAGTTAAGTACAAGAAAATACTTATCTTGAGAAGAAGCTTCCCTACAACTAGCTATGTCGCTGCAACGTTCCACACAACCATAAGCCAGTGTGCTCCTCAATCTCTCAGCACCACTGCCACCCCGGAGCTGGGCATGATTTCCACAAGGAACTAGGGAACACAGATTCACACACAGCAAGACCATACACCCACAGTCAAGCCAATAACCACATCCAAACATGGTCAGCCCACTAACAGATGGGTTCCTTGGACTTACTGAGCCAAGCCAACACAATTATGCACTTCATAGCAAAATGCAAGTTCTGTGTATGGACAACAACATCCTGGGAACCAAAATCAAAAATGGAAAATACGAAAAAACAACCCAAGCGATCAAAACGTTTCAGGAAACGTTTAATGGCTTCACATAGGAAAAAATGTCCTCTATTCACACCCAATTCGTGGATCTACCTTCCCATCCACTGAGCATAACCAAAATGGATGGGTTTGCAACCAAAACAAAGTGGTAAAATGGGGGAAAACACCTTGTGAGAGAAATATGATTTCACAAAATGTTTTTGTGTATTGTAGGGGCTAAAATGACCTCCATGCACACACAAATTGTGGGTCTCCTTTACCCATTCACTACACAATACCAGAAATGAAATCTTGGGTAGGGGAAAATGAGGAAATTACAGAAAAAACATGGAGGTAAATGTACAGCAAGCTCCAGCTGCGTGAGGGAGACAAAAAAGCTTCTAAAAAACCCCCAAATCGTGAATCCTTGCTACACATTGACTCAGCAAGACCAAAATGAATTTCCAGCCATGGATAAAATGGAGGAAACAGCCAAGACATGAAGGAAAATGCACAAGAGCTCCAAAATGCATGAGATAGCCAAACGGATGGATGAAAAATGGGATGGGCATGCATTTCCAAGCATTTACTTGCCCAAGAAGTCAAAAATATGTTTTCCAAAAATGGGTGGCTTCCCAAATTCAAATTTGACTCCCATACTCTTCCCATCCCCATGCATTAACTTCCCCAACCAATTTCTGGCAGAAATAAATGATTGGCACAAAAAGACAAAATGGATGGTTGACAGCTTTAAGGGTTTACCCTTTGACATTTGGATTTTCCCCATTGGCTCAAGGGCTTGGATATCCCCCCTATTCCTTGTCAAACCATACCCCCATCTCTTTAACGTTTGCAATCTCATAGCTAGCTGGGGTTTTATATTAATTTGTACATTTACATGATAGATCAAAATATATCTATCATGCTTGACTCAGCACTATCATCATAGGTATCAACCTTAACCACCTATCCACAAAGCATTCATCAATGGTAGGTCCTTCGCCTTGAGCTCTGTGCCATGATCTCAATACAATATTTACATTATGTACATTTAAATACCAAGGGGTCAAAACTGGGGTATTACAGAAATGTCTAGATCCCAACATGAACACCCTTTCTAGTGAACTAGTTCTTCCATTAAATGAAGGGGAATATTGAATGCTTCCAACCATGTGAGGAGTCTAGTTCAAATTTTGGAGCTAAGGGATCCATTATGAGCCTTGAATTCATTGCAAAAAGTAAGTGGTCCCATTGATTTTATAGTTGCAAGACTTTCAAAGGAAAACTCATGCAGATTCATGTGGGTTGTTGAACAAAGAGTCACGCTAACAGTGCAGGTTCCAATGCAAAAATTCACATAGTTGTCCATAATCATTGATTTTTTCATTCTAGAGTTTTCTCTTATGGACCTAATGAGGATTTTGTGGTGAGCAGCATGATGTATGTTGATTATGGATTCATATAATATTAGTTGAAATGTCAGATGTGCATGAAATTTAAGCATCAATATATGCACCATGATGTATGAGGTTTAGAAGGTACTATATGGACTAAATGCATCATCATTTATTTCTCTCCTTGTTCTGGTAAGTTATCAAGTATTGTGGGTGAAAGGACCTGCCCATGGGGGATGTTGTTGGTGATTAAAATTGAAGCTGTAATAAATGAATGATGGTTTATACAAACAAGACATGCATCCCTATGCTTGTGAAAATATGTCAAACTATATTACAATAAGAGGAGTTAGAGGGATCACCTCTTGATACTATTGAAACCAAGATGAAGGAGACTTCGATCCCTATGTGAGTACATGATTCATGAACTATTAGTGATGTTACTATTGCTAAAGAAGCAACACCATTGATGATTATGAACATCCCATTATGGTTGGCATATTAATAATGATGAAGTTTCTTGATGGGGAACTTCCTTATGTCATATGATTTACTGCCATGAATCATAAATGTGAACACTGCTACCATCGAAATGCACAACTCTCCCAAATTCATTAGACTTGTTGGTGTCAAGAATAAGGGCTGCCACTAAGTTAAGGAGATCTAATGACTCTCCCTACTTAGTTTGAGGTGATCCTTTATATTCATGAGAAGGAACCCCAAGGTAAAATCACAACTACTGCAATTCTCATAATGATTTGATTTGACGTCGTTGCGAGCTAGAGTAACTAATAATATGAGGGTATTATAACAAGAACTAAGATCATTTTGTAACCAACTATACACTTAAAAAACTGACACAAGATTGGTTGATAAGCATGAGGTTCATGGCTTCCCTTGATCGATGTAAATTGGGTGACTAGCTAACAAAAAGACTCTTCAACTAGTGATACAACATGTAACGGGGAAAACAAACTGTAAATGAAGGGTTTATCATAGGTGTAATATTATGGGGTAAGGTGTCATACTGACAAAACTGACAATGCTAGGGTTATATGGACTAAAGTACATCGATCAAGGGTGACCAAATGATGCTTCCAAAAGAATAATGTAATGGGTTCTCATGGTTTGAGTGAGCAGGGAATCCATTTGTATAGAAATAATATGGGTGAGGTCCCGATTGTTTTGCGTGGATTGTGGGGGGAATTATTTTACAAAAAGGATGATATGGATAGGACTCCCATGGTTTTGAGTGAATCAAGGAAACATTTTTACAATGATGATGTGGTAGTTTTCGTACAAACAAGAAGATGGGTTCCCTATGAATAAATTCCATGTATAATTTTCTTATGAGAATGAATAATGAGATTAGTGTATTTAGATGGTGAGGCTCCATTGTGCTCTTCTTAGGGGTTTATGATAGGAAGGGGATCATATATGGTATATTGCTCATGGAGGATATGAGACGTCATATGTGAAACACAATCATAGTGTGTGCTGGAAATATGAGGGATGTGAGGGGTAGAATTCAAAGTGATAGTATGTGGTTTCAACGTGGAAAACTTGTTGTGTTATCAAATTCCTCAAACTTGGGGGTTTGACATCATGGGTTCCAAAGTGTGAGGGTGTTGTAATTGTGTGCACACTTATCAAGGAACAATGTATTGTTGGTAAATTCATTGATGATCTGTCATTACCAAGAATTTGGATCTTATGGATATTAGTGGGATTACTCTATGAATGCAATGTAAACAGAGGGATTGTGTTGACTATATGCCAAGTCAAGATAATATAACTATAATTGGGGTCTATGCACCATTGTTGTGTGATGGAAGAATTGCTTCTCTGTGATAATCATGCACACATGATGTTTATACCCAAGTGCAATAATAATTATCATGATGAGGGTATTGATAATGTAGATGAATTTTGACAAGAAACATAGCATACCTTGAAAATGAAAAAAAATGGGTGTCCAGTGGAGTTTCATGAGGAACTGAATGGATTATAACATGTTGAGGAGCTCGTGACATTCAACACATGGGTGTTGATGATTTGTTAAATAGAGCTATGGTTTGTCCCTACAGGGGATTTTGAAAATTGGGTCAATTACCTATAAATGGGGATAGGGACTACTTTTTTAAATCATTTGGACCATTCATTGTGTTGATGTACGAAAGACGCTTTTGTTGTTTTTGGTAGATTTGACTGGTGTATTTTAGATGTGTGAGATTTAGGTAAGCCCTCATCCCCTCCTCTTCATTTTTAGTGAATTCAATTTGAGCTTAGTGTTATACCAAAATCCTATCACCATCATGTGATAAGACATTTGACATAACTACTTGCCCTGAATCCCAGCTTCTAGAGTGGAAACTAAATGGTTTTTCATCAATCTATCATACAAATTCCCAGCACCGCGCATGCCCCTTTATCTAGGAGCAGTACCCCTGCTCGCATCACCTTTCATCGGTTGTCCACAAGCAGTGCCAGCGCCCATTGCCCTTGGTCTATAGGCGGTTATTACCAGAACCACTCTGTCATAGAAGGAGAAGCACGGTACATTGGGTAAAAAGGGGAAAAGAGAAGTTTCTCGAGGCTTCTAGATGATAAGCCTTATGTACTGCCTTATCCCTACTGTTGAGGGTTGGTTGAGCTCGAGATCCCTCATCCTAGGATCTTAGAGGCCACCTCACCCACTAATTTATCAACCATCTCTATCTATAAATATGAGCTCATAGCCATGGTTGAGGAGAGAACATTGAAAGTATTGTTATGTTGTTGGGTTGATTCTTGGCCCAAGATCATTTGGAGAGAGCATAGAGAGCTAGATTCGGAGCTTTTGGGGATGAAGAGTCGGTTTCATGGAGATGCATGTCAACACTAAGGCTTGGTTGTGAACTTCTTCATATTTCTAATGCAAGTTGATTTTCTGTCCCATATATATTGTTGATGTTTGATTTCAGATATATATTACTAGATTCCTTAGTCACTAGCATAGATTAGTAGGTCATATTCTGGTTGCTTTGATTTGTTTCATGTTGAGCTTGATTGCAGATACACAGGTGGACTATCAAAGCCTTGTATTCCAGATATCTACAGTGTATAGGGAGATTTATCAGCCTTTGTGATCTATTTGTTCTAGATCTGAACCATTTAGACCAATGGAACACCTTGATGTCTGCAGGAGGTGAAATATTCCAGCTAATAAATCTGGTGACTCCACTAGGGAACATGGTTATGTTGAGCCCAGAAATGGCCTCTTTTAACTATCCTTAACAACCTCCTCTTCCCCTATCTTACCCCATTCAGCACACCAATCAGACATTTTATCCCCACTTTACTCCTCAAACTGCCAAGGTATGACTGGTCATTGCTTTATCTTATTAATGCTTATGATTGTGATAATTAAAGTTGTGTATCTCTCAAATGTGCTAACATGTTATGATTTATGAAGGTAGTTTGAGATAAGTGGACTGCAGGAAGATTGGGCTGAACAAGTCTCGACAAGGAGGGATATTCGCTGCTCACGTTGATCTTAAGCTTTCTATCATCACCCAAGGCATGTGGTTTTAATGCAACATCCTAGACAGAGCTGTGACAAGGAAGTTGTAACAGAATGCACCATAATTGGAAATCCTTAGTACATTGTTTCTCGAGTATAGTTGCGATCAGAAAATATCGCCACTCCTGGGCCAATTAACAGCTTTCCTGTGCTTTCTATGTCTTTACCATGCCACGTTTGTAACAGCTAGTGTTATTTAGGGCGCCTGAAGATTAGAGATCTTCATGGCTGCCCTAGAATAGGATCAGATGTTACTATCCACATGATATAAATATGGAGAGTTGTATCGACCCAGGGGGTTTCTAAACATATAATTCATTTATTGTATTAGTTGTGGGGAGCAATTTGTGTAACCATTCTATCTTTTAATTCAAGGAGTTACTTCTGAGTTAAGAGGCGTTACATTGTTTAGCAAGCATCTTTGTGTGAAGGCTGGGCCCGCCTTCCACAGAGATTCCTGAGTTAAACTAGGACTTTTTAATTCATTGTTGTGTGATGTCCTGTCAATTCTGTTTCTTTTGTACGCAGCTGTAGTAAGTGTGGATTTACAGTGTAATTGTGATTGCATTTCTTTGAGATTTGTAAGTGGTACAGAGTGACAGTCGACTGAGTAGGTAACTATCTTTTATACAATTCGTGTGGTAGCTGTAAACAGCTCTGTTCATCCGAAGGTCTTAGTTATTGTCCCATGAATCCTTGCAATTTGTCTTTACTATTATGATTGTTGAATTTCATTCCTGCATTTCAATTTCTTAGAATAGCTGAACTCAATCTTTTGCACTTGAATTCCTAGATCAATATTCAATTTATGCTTGTGGCTTTCTAAGAGTAATCAGATTGAATAGGTGAATTAATCATTCAAGGGTGTGAACAGGATTTCCTTTCATCTGCAATTGTAATTTGAATCTTTTGTATCTCTCCTTAATGCATAGCAGAAAGTAATTAAGATTGTAGTGCTTAGAAGATCATGGGATTACATAGATTCTTGGGATGAGCATAGTTGATAGAGGATAGTAATGTTCAATGCAATGACTTCGTGTTTAAGCATATACTGTGCATTTTATCCTTTGAAATAGAAGATTTTCCCTGGTTGACAATAAATATTGTACACCCTGTATGTTGGTACTAATCTACTTGCATATAAGATGCTTGACATTTTGGCGTCGTTGTCAGGGAAGGATAAAAATTAAACACCATCATTAGTTGCATCTTGTAATTGTTTCTAGTCAGTCTTTTCTACTTCCTTTGCTGTAATTATTTGGGTTGCATGAATACGAGAAGGGTAAAGCGTGGTCATCTTTCAACTCCCAAAACTCCACAAAATACTAACAGTGCAGGTGGCTTGGGTCGCGGTCGAGGTGCACCATTGGGCAGAAGGACATTCATCGATGATCTTGTTGACAGAACTGATTCATCCACTAGGGCTCGCCATCAAGAAACTCCTATCAGAAGAAACCCTGTCGATCCTAGAGCGCCAGCGTCAGGGTCCACAGTGGAGAATACATGAGTAGTCGCGACTTCCTCAAACATCCCTGCAGAAGAGGACACAGCTGTTACAACTGGACCTACTGGTCGAGGCCCAATCTACCACATTTACGAGAATTTTGTAACTGAAGAAGAGTGGACGCAGTTCCACCAAAAGATTACTGATTAGTGGAGGAACGAAGAGAAGAACGAGGAAAATAAGGAGGAGAAGAACGAAGAAAGAAATGAGGAAAAGAACGTAGGAAAGAACGAAGAGGAGATGAGCAACAGACACGAGTACGACAAGGAAGAGGCAATGGGGGAAAATTATCATCATGAAAATCACTCCCTGCCTGAAGGAACAGTGGCTACACTGCAATTCCCAATTCAGTAGCCAGAGGGGATAGCCCCTATGAAAAATATCTCACCATCGGTGTTGCCTCGCTTCCATGGAAGGGCGATAGAAGATCCAGGAGAATTCCTTTTTGAATTCGATATCCTCTGTCACAGCTATGATTATGTCACTGATGCAAAAAAGCTAAAACTCTTCCCCACCACCCTGAACGACAATGCATTACGATGGTTCATGAGCCTTCGAGGAGGAACTATTGCTAATTGGGATAGAATGAAACAGGTGTTCCTGGAAAAATATCAGGAATATTGCAACACCAAGGACAAAAGAGAGGAATTGTTCAAAATGGTGCAGAAGGAGGACGAAAGTCTGGAAGATTTTGTGGAAAGGCTGATGTACAACGTAAAAAGAGCTGGGCAGACAAACATGGGGCTGGATGTGCTCAAGATAATCCTGCTTTGTGGAATCAAGGATGATTGTTTAGATATGTTAAACCTGCTAGGAAAGGGAGATATCTCCAAAGAACCTTTTGGAAAGATTGTGGAATTATGTAAGAGATACTCCAGGGGGTCTTCTAGGAACAACAAGCGGCACAAACGGGATAATATAGAACGCAATGTCTTTGACAGAACTCAGAATTAGTCTAATGGAGGAGCCACCCGTGCAAAGATAGGAAATCTTATTGAAAATTTTAAAACAGAAATGATGAGCTCCATCTCCTCGGAGATCGATGTCCTGAAGGAAAAACAAAAACAGGCAGTCGAGGATCTTACACTAGGTGTGTTTTGCCCCCAATGTAGAAAGAATCGTCCTCTGAGAGAATGCCCGCTCGATAAAGTAGAGGTATGTCAGCTGTGCGAGCTGAACCACGACATGAAAGAATGTCCCTCACTTCCCCAATTGAAGGTTGTTCTGCAGGAATCAACTCCAGAGGTGGAATCGGCCTATTTCATTGCACAAAAGAAACCTTGGCAGCCTCGAAATCAAGGTATGCCTCTAGACTCGTTTCCATTTTTGAATAATATGAGCAATTGGAATAATATGCAAAATGTGAATACACAATTCCCTTCAAATTATGCTCAGTGGAATCCTTCCCAACCTGCAATACAAAATTATAACTCATGGAATCCCTGGACACAGCCACCACACCAACCTATGTCATGGTCTCCTGGATGGAGGAATTTCCATCCCGGGAACCAGTTTCCTCAACCACCTCCACCACAACTGTCACCATATTCTCCTCAATATCCTCAATACCTTCAATATCCTCAGTACCCACCTCAGCAGTCGTAGCTGCAGCTACAGAACAATTTTGTCCCTAACGTACCAATACGACCTCAGCTACCTGCCCAACCCAATCCTAACCCAAATAATAAAATAGTCCATCAATTGGAGACTGTCAACATGCCGGCCTACTCTCTTTCCCCTGTACCTTACAGTGACATTCGTTTACGATCAGGGAAAATAGTAGAACCTGTAATTACAGAAGACGCTCCATCTTCTGTGCATAAAGAAGGGGTGAGTACATAGCATCTGTCCGATACAATTCCTATTATTGAAGATGATGAGCATCCCTTAGATGGGACGGCTGAAACACCAAATGATAAATCTGGCAATACGCAGCCTACCCACCTGATAAGGCAACCACCGTACCCTGAGAGACTAATGCTACCGAGGGCAGGGGGGAAACCTCAATTTAACCTCCTAGGAGAGTTAAGGAATCTCTATGTTAAAATCCCCCTTCTTCAAGCCCTCCAAGTTGTACCTATTTATGCTAGAACCATTCGGGACCTGTGCACCAAGAAACTAGGAAGGAAACCCAGGGATCCTCCCACTTTTCACGTCATAGGGAATTTATCTGCATTGATAACAGGAAAAACCCCAGTGACTAAGTATGACGACCCTGGAAATCCTACTGTCACCATGCAGATAGGGCATACACAGATACCCAACGTACTAGTAGATTTAGGGGCAGCGATCAATGTCATAATAATTGAGACTGTAAAGAAGCTTGGGCTCACTAATCTCAGGCCAACCCCCACCATTTTAGAATTGGTGGACAGATCCACCATTAGACCCAAAGGAATTCTAGATGATCTTGTCATCTCAGTTGACTCATGGGAGTACCCTGCTGAATTCTTGGTGTTACAACCAAAGTCGCAGCTGGGAGGACACCCATTAATCCTGGGGAGACTTTGGTTGGCCACAGCTGATGCTTGCATTAGCTGTCGATCTGGGTCCATGACCATATCTGATGGCACTGAGACTAAAAACCTCACCCTTTATCCTCCAGCTCGGCCAAGCCTAGAAGCTGAAACTTCTCTTTGGATAGAGCTGGAGGAAGAGGAGGATGTTCAGCCACTACTAACTATAGGGAAGGCCTTAAATTTTAAAAATGAAATGGAAGACGATGCTATTAATAATTTTATTAGTGAACCCACTTCAGTCAATAAAGAGGTTTATCAAATCCTGAACATTACCTTGGGCAAGGAAGAACAAGAAAATCTTACGAAAGAAGCACTAGTTGGTGACACAAACATAATCCCAGTTTTGAAAAACTCAAAAAGTATTCCTATTGAGGTAGAGTCTGGAAAAACCTTGAATATCAATCTTAATCTCTCCTTAGATTAACAGAAGTGCCTAATCAATCTCTTGAAAGAACACAAGGGGGCGTTCGCCTGGGAGTATACAGACATGAGGGGTATTCCCTCTAATCTATGCACCCATCATATTTATATTAAAAGTGACTCCCAGCTTGTGTGTCAGCCTCAACGACGAATGAACCCCAATATGAGGGACATAGTGAAGGAAGAAATCCAGAAACTCTTGGAAGTAGGATTTATATATCCTATTTTAGATAGCGAGTGGGTTTCCCCACTCGTAATTATACCCAAGAAAAATGGTAAATGGAGGGTCTGTGCCGACTATAGGGGGCTGAACAAAGCCACGCAAAAGGACCACTTCCCTTTGCCCTTCATTGACCAAGTACTCGACACCCTATCAGGGAAGAAGTTCTTCTCCTTCCTAGATGGGTTTAGTGGGTACAACCAGATTCAGATTGCTCCTGAGGACCAGGATAAAACCACCTTCACTTGTCCCTGGGGAACGTTTGCCTATAGAGTGCTTCCCTTTGGTTTATGTAATGCACCAGCAACATTTCAAAGAGCTGTAATTGGCATATTCTCTGAGTTAGTTAATGATAGTATGGAAATCTTTATGGATGATTTTACTCCTTATGGCAAGGATTTTGAGGAAGCACTGGAAAATTTAAAGAAAGTCTTAACCCACTGTGAACAGACCCAGCTCTCTTTAAGCACTGAAAAGTGCCATATGATGATGAGTGAGGGAGTGGTATTGGGGCATTTCATCTCTGTCAATGGAATTCAGGTGGACCCCTCAAAAATCAAGGTGATAAAAAATATACCTACCCCTTCAACTCAAAAAGAGGTGAGAAGTTTTCTGGGACATGCTGGATATTACCGAAGGTTTATAGAAAACTTCTCCAAACTTGCTTCCCCTTTGTTTTCTCTATTAATGAAGGATGCACAGTTTGTTTGGAGTAAAGCATGCCAGATAGCGTTTGATAAGCTTAAGGAGAAGCTGTCCACGGCTCCTATCTTAAGAGGACCTAATTGGACCCTACCCTTTCATATTTCTTCATACGCGTCTGATATTGCCATTGGAGCAGTTTTAGGACAACAGGATGGTCAAGTACCTTATGACATCTATTATGTTAGTAAAAACTTATCCCCTGCTGAACTTAATTATACTGTCACTGAAAAAGAAGTCTTAGCTATTGTTTACTCTATTAATAAATTTCGACATTACTTTACTGGGTATCCTACGTTTGTGCGCACTGACCACTCTTCCATTAAGTATTTAATGAACAAACCTGTCACTAATGCCAGAGTGACCGGGTGGCTTTTATTATTGCAGGAGTTTGATATTACCATTATAGATAAACCTGGGAAAGAAAATGTTGTCGCTGACTTTTTATCTCGTTTCACTAACAGTGATGATAGTTTGCCTGTTGAGGACTCTTTTCAAGATGAACATCTATTCGCACTTTCAGCTCATTCCCCCTGGTATGTGGACGTCGCTAATTATTTGGTTGTAGGAAAGCTCCCGCCGCATATGTCTAAATGAGAAAAGAGAAAAATCATCTAGCAAAGTGCCAGGTATTGTTGGGTAAACGGTCATCTCTTCTACACAGGACCTGATCTTCAGATTAGAAGATGTGTAAGGGAAGATGAATTCTTTCACATATTGAGAGCCTGTCACAATGAACCTTGTGGGGGACATTTTGCAAATAGAAGAATAGGGCACAAAGCGCTGTGGATTGGCTACTATTGGCCGACTCTTTTCAGGGATGCTAAAAGGTATGTTCAGTCCTGTGACAGCTACCAAAGCATGGGCTATCCCAATAGAACAGATCAGATGCCTCTACAACCTCAAGTAGTAGTTGAACCATTTGATAGATGGGCACTAGATTTCGTTGGCCCTATCAGCCCTCTTTACAGATAGAAAGCTTACATTCTAGTTTGTACTGATTATATGACCAAGTTGGTAGAGGCTGTAGCCTTGGCTAAGGCTAATGACCAGGCTATGATTGATTTTCTATACAGTGAAATCTTTACCCATTTTGGGCTACCTAAGGAAGTAGTTACCGATGGGGGACCGCAATTCACGTCGCATCAATTTGAATCCCTACTACGGAAATATCATGTTCAGCATAGGGTGGCTTCACCTTACCACCCCCAAGCCAATGGCCAGGTGGAAAGCACCAATAATGTTATTGAATCCATCCTTACCAAAATAGTTAAGAGCCATCGAAAAGATTGGGCTGACAGGCTTCCGGAAGCACTGTGGGCATATTGCACGACTTGGCGCAACACCACAGGTTTCTCTCCTTATGAGATAGTGTATGGGAAAAGTTCCATCTTTCCAATTGAGTTTGAAATCAAAACCCTGAAGACAGCCACCGAAATGAATCTGGATGTAACTGAAGCCCAGAAGAGAAGACTAAATCAATTAAACGAATTGGACGAGAAATGGTTAGCTGCAGTAGATCAGACTGTGTTACTTCAGCAACAAAGATCCAATTGGCATGACCAATTTATTAAAAAGAAGGTCTTCTGTGAGGGAGGCTTGGCATTACTATACGACTCCAGATTCAAAAGAGATTTTAAAGGTAAATTACGCACAAGGTGGCTAGGCCCATACTTGGTCGACAGGGTATTTGACAACGACACTGTCCACCTGGTGACCATTGATGAAAACCGCATACCATTATTTGCTAATGGTCACAGGCTGCGACTGTACCGTAAGCCTATTTCAAAAGATGCATTCATTTCTCAAATTGTCGCCGATCCAGATTATCAGCTGGCACCAGGGAAGGAACTTCTCTCTGCCTCTGCCAATCCTTAAACTGTAAATCGCGTTTGAATTATTGTACATAAATAATGGTTTTTTTTTTCTATTTCATTATTTTTTTTTTCCTTTTTTGCATTTGATCTTCTCATTTGCTGTGTTTTCTAAAAAAATTGCAGGGAAACGCCAGGGGGATGACCAGATTGGGCTTGTCGAACGGGAGTTGTTTTCCTATGCCTTCCCATGCCACATTTCCTTTTCCTTAAAATAAATTTTTCGACAGCTGCAACATCTTTTTTGGAAGCTGCAACATCGTTTCCAGCGGCTGCAACATCTTTTCCGGTGGCCGTGGCATATTTCCCGGTAGCCATAAATCTTTTTCCCTGGCAGCCGTGACTTTTTCCCCGGTGGCCGTAAAACCTTTTTCCTGGTAGCCGTGAACCATTTTCCGGCGGATGTAACATATTTTTCGACGGCTGCGATATCTTTCCCGGTAGCCGTGAACCTTTTTCCCGACAGCTGAAAAATCCTTTTTCTCGGCGACCGTAAAGCGTTTTCCTATGATCCTTTTTCCGACGGCTGCAACATCTTTTCCGACGGTTGCGACATCTTTTCCAGTAGCCGTGAACCTTCCTCCGGTGGCTGCAACACCTTTCCCGGTAGCTGTGAATCTTTTCCCGATGGCTGCAACATCTCTTCCAGCAGCCATGAACCTTTCCCCGATGGCTGCGACGTATTTTCCAGCAGCCGTGAACTTTTCTCCAATGGCTGCGACATCCTTCCCGGTGGCCGTGATATTTTTTTCTAGCGGCTGCAAATCCACTATATTTGGCTGATGTCTTCAGCATTGAGGGCCGCCTTCATGTTTCAAAATCTGCAGTGGTAACTCCTGTGTTATTGGAAAATTGCTTTCTACGCCATTAAACCTGCTAAATATGGCTTCGATTCCTCCTCCTTGTGCCGGCGAACTGGTCCATAAGGTGACAGCCTTTTTCATAATTCCGACCATGTGGATGCGATGGTTTGTGTTTCACTGGCGGAAATAATTATGGTAGTATCCCGGTTATAATGATTAAATTAATGACTGCACACGAGTTCGGCCTCCGCAACGTCAGCAACCGCACATTCCACCATTTTTCGAAGGATATCTAGCGCGCAGTCCCACAAGGTATGGCTTTGATTTATCACGTGATTAAGTATTGATATGATTTAACGATATCAGTCGTACCTTTATTCGTATCACCATTATGGCCTAATTAACTCTTTCCCCCGTGCGATGTAAAGACTAATAACCACCACCTTCCCCAATTCGGAATGAAATTTTGAATGTTTTTGTGTGCTGAACTTTCCAAATTTACCCATTCCCTAACATCTCCTCTCAGTGATTCGTGCATCCTCTGCGCTGTAACCTCCATTCTCAGGCTCTGTAATCTGTGGAACAGCAACCGTAGTCTGAAGCCAGGACCATGGGGATTCCAGCTCGTTACGAACCTTCAAATACACAGGAGCTCAAGAAAAATGTTACGGTTTTTGCCATCTTTCAAGCCGCCGGGTGGACATAATTTTTTGAATGTTTGGACGGATTCAATCGTGAAGCAGCCTTACAATTTGCTCTAAACCTTATAGAAACTTACTCAGAGGTTTGGGGGCTATGCATCGAAGTCTCTGAGGCCATTATCTCTGAGGTTACTGCCATCCCTCAGGTGGGAAGGGCGTGGTTTGGACGTCGAGTCCCCACTACTACAGCATTGAAAGCCCTTTTAATAGAGGGGGAGTAGGTTCAATCATCAAGAAGAGGGATAGCACTGCACTCATTTTCGTAGCCATGGGACTAGGTTGTTGTCTTCCTCAAGAGATACATTACTTGTGAAGGTAGGTACCAAACTGTTTATAATTCTGAACTGCCTTTGCTTTCTCATCTCTACCATAGGACTTTGTTGAATATTCCATATTATCTCCTTCATGATTTGCATCATATGGCGGGATTCGTCCAAGCCGCTAAGCATCCATTTGCCTCACTAACCAACCATGGTATTATCAAATTAATCATCATGAGAACCCTTGCTCAGTATAATATAACCTGGAAACAATTCACAGCTCGAGCTCAGGAACCCGCTCCCTTTCCTGGTGTCCCAATAGAATAGGAACAGGCTCATCCACAGCAGGAGGGACATGAACCACAACAGGAGGACCGGAGTCCCTCCAATGTAGTTGGGGGGGGGGATGAAACTGGATCAGAAGAAGAGCAACCAAGGCCACAAATAGAGCAATTGAGGGAGGATGTAGATAAAAATCCTATGGAAGACCCAAATAACAGGGCAGCTCTGACAGCAGAAGGTGAAACTGGAGTAGCATTAAATGTTGTGACAATTGAACCTGAAGGTGACAGAGCCATGGTAAGGGAAGAAAATATCAATATAGTAACCATTGAATCCTCACCGGAGTGGGGAGGAACCTTGATTGAGGAATAACAGCCTAAGGAGCAAGAAAACGCTAGAATAGGGGATATTCCTTCGACCTCAGTTGTGACTCCCGACATCCCAGCACCACAAAAGAAAACACCACAAAGGAAAAGAAAGAGATCAATTGATGAAATTAAAATAACCTCACCAATAAGAAGGAAAAGAACCAGATCAGCTGCAGCAGAAGAGGTAGCAAGAAAAATATGGACAACCCTAGGGGCACAGATTGAGTTCCCTATTCTTGCACCTAGGCCAATTGATGCTCCACAAGGGCCAGTCGAGGAAGAACCCCAAATTGAAGGACTTCTGGCTGAGAATACACTATTAAAAGAGGAAGTCCAAACACTTAGAAGGGAATTGGAAACTTGGAAAGAAACCTGCAAGAAACAGGGTGAAAGGAAAATGTACACATTAGTGGAGGCTGCGGACCAACTGGAGGGATCAAAATCTACCGAGCCTGGCAAGGAAGACGAGCGAGTGGTCTGTCCCACCTGTGGGGAAATCTTTAAGGAAGCAGGCCATAAGATTTTAATTCGTACCTGTACAATGCAACAGTCTGCATCTACAATAGAGGGAGCTACAGAAAGAGAAGATGCTGCCACACAAGAACCAGCATCTCTGAATATTCTTGCTGAAGATGCCACGAACTCTGGGATAGAAGAACCAAGGGATGAAATCATGCCTGACAGTGGGAATGAAGGTTGCACTCTAAGTCCAGAATGATCCCATGATGCAGAAATTATAGAAGCAGAGCCACAAAGGCAAGACAATGATGAATTTGAGCAGGGTGCTGTAACACAAGAACCAGCATCCCTGGGCATACTTGTCCAAATGGTCGAGAAATTGGAAGAAGGAGTGAGGATGGAGGACACTCTGGAGCCTAACAAAGAATTTTGCACTACAAATCCAGAATGTTCCCATGCTACAGAAATTATAGAAGAAGAATTGCAACAGCAGGGGGATGAAGAAGTAAACCAGGATGTTGCTACATAAGAACCAACATCCTTGGAGGTTGTAGCAAGGACTCCTGAAATGCAGCTAGAAGATAATCCTGAAATGGATATCATCCCCGATGTACATTGGAGTGAGGATGAATAGGCCCAGACACAATCCCCAGGTGACACTGAAATCCTTGAGGAGCAGCTGCACACTGAGGAAGATATCCAATCGCAGCAGCAGAAGGACAAAGAAGACACTGTCACACAAGAACCAGTGTCTCTTGGAATGATAGATGTGGCTATTGAAGAAAATCTAGAGGAATTTGTTGTCACACAAGAACCAACAACTCTTGAAACAGCTTCAGAAGTGCAGGGTGCCAAAGAGGAAGACACTGCCACACAAGAACCATTGTCTCTAGAAGCAATGGATGTAGATGTTGAAGAGAGTCCAAAGGAAGTTGCTGTCACACAAGAACCAGCAACTCTTGAAACAATTTCAGAAGAACGGGGTACCCAAGAGGAAGACACTACCACACAAGAACCAGTGTCTCTAGAAGTAATGGACGTAGCTGTTGAGGAGAGTCCAAAGGAGCTTGCTGTCACATAAGAACCAGCAACTCTCATGATAAATTCAGATGTCCAGGATTCCCAAAAGGGAGACACTATCCCACAAGAACCAGTGCCTCTACCCCTTAGAAATTTCATTGATTTGAATTCGGATCAAGAGGAGCATTATAAAGAGGAAATCCTGAACCTCACAGCAGAAGTCTCAATTCTGAGGATGGAGGTGACCAAATGGAAGAGTCAGGTGGAGGAGTACTAGAAAGGGATGATTTCTCTTAGTGAGCATAGAAAAATTATCAGGGGATTGGAAGAGATTTGGGAAGAAGAACGTATGGCCCACAGAATTAGGGAAGAAGAGCTACAGAGCAATTTGAGAGAGTTGAAAAAGTTTCAATCCATGCAGAAGGAAAAAGAGCAGATGTATGCTCTCTCTCGGGAACTCCTGGGCACCAGGATGCCTTCTTCCTCTTACCCTGTATTCTTGTTTGAACAGTTTGTGTGGTTTAAATTGAAGGCTATAAAGGAAGGGAGGTCATTTGAAATAACGACCTCAGCCAAGTTTTTGGAAACATTCTTTGGAAGTAATTTTGAGGACCAAAATCTGTTGTGTGAACTATACTTGCATGAGATGCATGAGAGGACCATTTGCGGGGGGCGTTCAGCTGATGGATTTTGCTTCCTTTGTGAGCAATCATGCTCAATGGAAAAGGTCTTTTCAAACCTTTTCTCACAACGAAGCTCACACTAACCTGTGGATTCGAAGTGAACCCCAGAATCCTAGTATTCTTCTTGCTCGGTATAAAAATTTTCTTTCAATTCCTACCCAGGCTCAGCATATAATGAGACTTCAGGAAGAAGTGATCTCCACTTGCACCAATTACATTTCCCTACACTAGCAGGTAGCATTGGAAGGGAGTAAGCACAAATGGCAAGCTGCCTCCCCTGCACTCAGAAGCCGAGACCCCTACTGTTTCAAGAATTTCAAACAGGCACTTTCCAGGGTTAAGGGCTATGTGGGATGTATCAGGGAATGTGGGGTTAATTGGTTGGGTTTAAAGTTCAAATTCCCCCTCATCTGGTGGCCAACAAAACCGTATAGCATGGACTTCTCTTTAACTAGGGCGAAGGAGCAGTGATGCTGGAAGTATTGGATTACTCATAGAGGATTCTTGAAAAAGGATGAGGTGCCTGAGTTTCCTTACAATTTTTCCTCTCTCCACGAGCAGGGCTCAGTACAGGATTCAGATTCTGAATGATGCAGGTTGTTGCAAGAGGACATACAATAGGATAGTTGGGGGGAGATGTTGAGCCCAGAAATGGCCTCTTTTAACCATCCTTAACCACCTCCTCTTCCCCTATCTTACCCCATTCAGCACACCAATCAGACATGTTATCCCCACTTTACTCCTCAAACTGCCAAGGTATGACTGGTCATTGCTTTATCTTATTAATGCTTATGATTGTGATAATTAAAGCTGTGTATCTCTCAAATGTGCTAACATGTTATGATTTATGAAGGTAGTTTGAGATAAGTGGACTGCAGGAAGATTGGGCTAAACAAGTCTCTGCAAGGAGGAATATCCGTTGCTCATGTTGATCTCTAGCTTTCTATCATCACCCAAGGCACATGGTTTTAATACGACATCCTAGACAGAGCTGTGACAAGGCAGTTGTAATAGAATGCACCATAATTGGAAATCCTTAGTACATTGCTGCTCGAGTATAGTTGCGATCAGAAAATATCGCCACTTTTGGGTCGATTAACAGCTTTCCCGTGCTTTCTATGTCTTTACCATGCCACGTTTGTAACAGCTAGTGTTATTTAGGGCGCCTAAAGATCAGAGATCTTCATGGCTGCCCCAAAATAGGATCAGATGTTACGATCCACATGATATAAATATGGAGAGTTGTATCAACCCAGGGGGTTGTTGAACATATAATTCATTTACTATATTAGCTGTGGGGAGCAATTTGTGTAACCATTCTATATTTTAATACAAGGAGCTACTTCTGAGTTTAGAGACGTTACGTTTTTCAGCCAGCATCTATGTGTGAAGGCTGGGCCCACCTTCCACAGAGATTGCTGAGTTAAACTAGGACTTTTTAATTCATTGTTGTGTGATGTCCTGTTAATTCTCTTTCTTGTGTACGCAGTTGTAGTAAGTGTGGATTTACAGTGTAATTGTGATTGCATTTCTTTGAGATCTGTAAGTGGTACAGAGTGACAGTCGACTGAGTAGGTAACTATCTTTTATGCAATTCGTGTGGTAGCTGTAAACAGCTCTGTTCATCCATAGGTCTTAGTTATTGTCCCATGAATCCTTGCAATTTGTCTTTACTGTTATGATTGTTGAATTTCATTCCTGCATTTCAATTTCTTAGAATAGCTGAACTCAATCTTGTGCACTTGAATTCCTATATCAATATTCAATTTACGCTTGTGGCTTTCTAAGAGTAATCAGATTGAATAGGTGAATTAATCATTCAAGGGTGTGAACAGGATTTCCTTTCATCTGCAATTGTAATTTGAATCTTTTGTATCTCTCCTTAATGCATAGTAGAAAGTAATTAAGATTGTAGTGCTTAGAAGATCATGGGATTACATAGATTCTTGGGATGAGCATAGTTGATAGAGGATAGTAATTATCAATGCAGTGACTTCATGTTTAAGCATATACTGTGCATTTTATCCTTTGAAATATAAGACTTTCCCGGGTTGACGATAAATATTGTACACCCTGTATGTTGGTACTAATCTACTTGCATATAAGGCGCTCGACAGGTTATTTAGTTTTTCTGGTCTTTCTCAGTCCGCAACTCTTGTCTAAATCTAGGCTCCATTTTATTCAACTCTTTTCAGTCAGATCTAATTTCTGACTTGCATTATTTGGGTTTGAAATTTCCAAATCTGTTCAGATCTGAGTCATTTCAGTCTTTTATGCTCTGTTTCCATACTCAATTCAACAGTAATTGCCCTGATCTGGTCTTTTTCTGACTTGATCTATCATTCTCTTTGTGTTTTGGATTTTTATAGGGAACCACACATGTTTCGTTGGAAAGGAGCGGTGCCGCCGCCTGAGTCTAGTTAGCCATACGCGGTGCCACCGCCTGAATCCAGTGAGTAAGGAGCGGTTCTGCCTCAAAATCGCCTGTCAGCAGCTTCATCTGCGTGGTGCCAGGTAGGCCCTGTGCTAGACTTTGTATTTTTATTTTTGTGTGTTTTTTGCTTACTTTTTGATGAAAATGAAGTGTATTCTGCAGTCGCTTTGATTGTTGTATTCTTTCTACATTCAAAGAGAGTTTGTGTTTCTTGCATTGGAGTTTGCATTATTTTCTTTGCTTGAAACCTCTTTCTCTTTTCTGTAGATATTATTCATTGGAATAGGAAATATACATTTCATTTTCATGTGTATGCCTTGGTTTGTTTTGGACTTGGAATGCATGAGTGATCCATGTTGTTTTGAGTCTTTCTTTGCTTGGGGTGATTTTTGTTTCCTTTTGCATGCTGATTTTTTCAGTGCTTGGTAGGAAAGATTAGTTCTTCGTTTCCTTGTCTATTTCAAAGAGAAGTTTTAGTTTTCTCTCTCTTTTGCTTTATTCACAAGTTTGTTAAATTATTTTCTTCTTGTTTTGTGCATGCTTGTTTGAAATTCTAGATCTTACTTTCATTGAGAAGGAACATCTATTTTCAGTTGTGCGTGCATTAGAGTTAGATTTGTTTGGAAACGTTAGTGAAATCATCTTTCCATTAAGTTTTATGCATCTTTTTCAAGCATGAAAATATAGGAAACATTTTGATTTATGTTATATGTTCTCTAGATCTCTTTCTTATTTGTTTTGAAGATTATTTGGGGTAAATTGATATTTCACTTTTCGTTTGAAAAGATAGAATTGCATTTGCATTTGGGTGTGCATATTTGGGAAGAAAAGTAAACCTCTCTCCCTCTCTTAGGTAGAATTTCATTGAAGAGGAAAACTTGCACTATCATATAGATCAGTGTAAATCTTCTTTAAATTCAATTTTTCACTCCATGGTTCCACCTAAACACACAAGATAAAATTAACGGTAGTACTAGGTTAAAACTTTTAGTAATTTGAGTGATAAGTTAGAGACGTGTCCGGGCGTCGTTAAGCGTAGGAGCTGTTGTTACTTGTCTACATTACATCCTGGGACTCGTGCGGTTCTTCCACGTACCATCAGTATATCGAACGGCTTTTCACGTATCCTTGAGGTATATAGAAAGGTACTTCACGTACTCGATTGTATATAGGAAGGCCCCTTGTATATAGTTATGCATTAGACAGCACTACTACTGATTTGAGATTTCTCGTACCTTGCATATATCGGTAGACCCTTTTAGGAATCCTCAAACCATCTGAGTTATCCTTTTGGCCTGTCCTGTGAGGTTCCTGACTCTTATCCACTCCTTTCACATGTTTGCTTATTGCTTTTAGTTTGAGTAGTACTTGCTTGTGCGTGGTAGTTAGGGTGTTATTAGAGAGTTTAGAGATGGCATCCTCATCTAGGACTACCACTCAAGAGGTCCCTTTCCAAGGTTTACCTTTTGTATTCCCTCCAAGTGAAGGTATTGGTCCTCCCTTTATTACCACTCTAAATCTTCCTGTATTAACTATAGGATTACCGGTCTGTATTTTTAATCCGGTAATTCATGTTACACCTAATGTCTCAAATGTCACCTCTCCTCTAGGAGAGGATTGACCTCAACATAATCCTTCTCCTTCTTCATCGGTTGTGGCTTCACCCCTTTCTTCTTCTTTGCTTGACCAAAGCTCTGTGGTTAGTGGTAATGTGGGTAGAAGAAAGGGAAGAGTAACAAGAAGAAGGATAAGAAAGAGAAAAAGCAGCAACCATATACTTTTGATGGTGCTCATTCTAAGAGAATGCCCGGAAAACCCAAGCTCCCTTGTAAGCTTTGCAAGGGGGACCACCTTCTTAAGGAGTGTCCCGGTCTCTCTCGTGTACAAGAAGAGTGGTCTAAAAGATCCAAACCATTTGTGTCATCAACCTCTGATCATCATGTTGACGATACTCCCTCAACCAGTGACCCATTGGTAAAAGGTTGTAAGCGTAAAGTCTTGTATCCTTGTTTGATATGCAAGGCTATGCATCGTACTTTTCTTTTTCCAAGAATGGATGAAGCTTCATGTTGTTTGGAAAATATTACTGATCATCAATAGGTGATTCCAACAAGTGATAGTAAGTTATCCCTCGATCCCCCACTGGTTGACCAAGTGGTCGATTCGGATTTATCTGTGATTGATCCCACTCTTCCTTTGGAGAGTGAAGTTAAAGTGGTCGAGTTGGTGTCATTTCCACCCGATCCCGCTCTTTCATTAGAGAGTGTTAATATTGAAGTAGTCTCTTTGACCAAATATTCGTCTTGTTCTTCTCTTCCAATAGAGAATGAACTGAAACCTGCTGAAGTTTTTATGCTTTGTTCTGATTGTTCTCGACAAGAGGAAATTTTGTCTGTTTCGACAGAACCCTCTCCAAGTAGTGAGGTTATTTCCTTTGACTGGAGTAACCTAACAGAGTCTCATCTTCATTTGAGTGTTCCTTTCCATATAGTTGTGAATGTTACTACTAGGCGGATACTTCATACTATTGTTGACAAAGGGGCTTCTGTTAGTATTCTATCCTCAATTGATTGGCAAGATTTAGGTTCTCCTCAGCTTGTGTCAGCCACCGATCAGATATTGGCTTTTAATCGTAGAGCTACTGAACCTTTAGGGACCCTTCCTTGTTTTCCTATTACATTAGGAGGGAAAAATATTTGTATCAATGTTATGGTGGTCCAAGGTCCTTTAGATTTCAATCTGCTCCTTGGACGCAATTATGTTTATGCCATGAAGGCCGTTGTGTCCACACTCTTTCAAGTTATGCATTTTCCCCATGACAGGAAGATTGTGATCATTGCTCAACTTTCCTTTATTACACCTAACCATCGTATTACTCCTAGTAACCAGACTCCCCTGAATGTGCCGCATGTTCTTGTGGCTCTTTCCCCTTCTAGTTAGCTTCGTCCCATCATAGGTAAAATGGGGGGCATGCCTCTAGTCTCTGGACTTCATACTGGAGTTAAGCTGTTATATTTTTATGAAATGGGGGCAACCTACCAACCTCTGGATATCATGTTCGGTAGGAGCAGGTCTAGAGCATAGTTTACTTTTGGTTTCAAGCTCGTTAAAAAATAAAACCACTCCTTGAGCATAGTTTATGCTTTTGGTTTCAAGCTTGCATAAAAATGAAACCATGTCTAGAGCATAGTTTACTTTTGGTTTCAAGCTCATTAAAAAATAAAACCACTCCTAAAGTATAGTTTACGCTTTTGGTTTCAAGCTTGCATAAAAATGAAACCATGTCTAGAGCATAATTTACTTTTTGTTTCAAGCTCATTAAAAAATAAAACCACTCCTTGAGCATAGTTTGCGCTTTTGGTTTCAAGCTTGCATAAAAATGAAACCATGTTTAGAGCATAGTTACGCTTTTGGTTTCAAGCTCGTTAAAAAATAAAACCATTCCTTAAGCATAGTTTACGCTTTTTGTTTCAAGCTTGTTAAAAAATGAAACCATGTCTAGAGCATAGTTTACCTTTTGGTTTCAAGCTCGTTAAAACACAAAACCACTCCTTAAGCATAGTTTACGCTTTTGGTTTCAACCTTGCATAAAAATGAAACCATGTTCTGAGCAAAGTTCCCATTCTATGTCAAGCTCATTAAAAAATGAAATAGCACCTAACCATCATGTCAAGTTCTGACCATCATGTCAGTTTTCCCTGAGCAAAGTTCCCATTCTATGTCAAGATCGTTGAAAAATGAAATAGCACCTGACCATCATGTCAGCTTTTTCCTGAGAAAAGTTCCCATTCTATGTCAAGCTCGTTAAAAAATGAAATGGATCTCCTCAAGCATAGTTTACCTTTTGGTTTCAAGCTTGCATAAAAATGAAATCATTCCTGAGCATAGTTCATTTTCTATTTCAAGCTCGTTAAAAAATGAACTAGGTTTCCTTTAGCATAGTCTACCCTTTTGGTTTCAAGCTTGCATAAAAATGAAACCATGTTACAAGCATGGTTACCTTATGTTTCAAGCTTGCGTAAAAATAGAACAGATCCCCTTCCCTTGAGTCGAGTCTTCACTTTAGTGTTAGAACTTGAACCTTCTTTTCACCTACCTGATTCTCATTCTTCCTACCCACTGGTGAACATTTTCACATTAGTAACCAGGTTTTTAGGTTGGGTATGGAAGAAGAATCGGTGTTAAACGAAACGAAGCTCTGGGGAGCATGTCGAGCTGCTAGCAACCATGCTAGGGGTAAGCTTCGCTAGCAATCATGCTGGGGGCAAGATTCCAACCTATGTATATCATGTTAATGGGATTTTTCAAGCATAAGTTTACCTATTGGTTTCAAGCTTGCGTAAAAATGAAACCAATCCCTGAGCATTCTTTCGACTGGTCTTTGAGCTCGTTAAAAACAGTAAGATGGTGTTGAGCTTACTTTTCATTTTTCGTGCTCTGGTTAAAACATGAAAAATGTTTTGAGCTTATTTTATTACTTTTTTGTGCTCTGGATTCAAAACATGAAAAAGTCTAATGGAATCCTCTTTAAACTCTTTTTAGGCTCCTTAAATACGAAAAGATCGTTGAGCGTTCTTGTCTTCCTCACTCTCGTTAAAGTATTTGAAGAGTCGTCCGTCCGATGGTAGGTTATCTCTTTCTCGGGTTGGATAGGACTATTTACGAGAAAGGAACACTCTAGCCAATCATGACTGGAAGAGTTCTCTAAGGTGTGATTTTACACTTTTTCGGGCCTTAGAGACTAAATCATACAAAAAAGGACCCTATGGAGTTTTCTTCTGTATTCGTTTAGACTCTCTAAACATGAACGATACCGAGTTTTCTGTCAGTGGACTCGTGAAATTAAACATTGAGAGACCCATTTTGGAAACAAACCCCTCCTCTCTCTCAGGTTTGTAAAATATATGAGACTGGACTTGTCTTCTAACAAGCTATATCGAGTGGTTGTTACCCTCTTTGAACTCGTAAAACTAAAAATACGCACTCATCAATCATGATGGGGGAAACGGGAAGGGAATCATTTTGCAAATAATGGCAGTTGTTTGTCATTACCTTTGAACATGGCACTTGTCTGTACAATCATGTCAATCAATTGGGTATTCATCTAATCTCCATGATAGTCCACTTTCATGAGTCATGCCAATCCTTTGAGTCTTTCAAAAGAATGCATTGTCCACTGTCGCATTGTGTATCTATCCTGTCTAGTTATGCTACCAAGTCATTTTGTAGTGCCGCCCAATGTTCAAAGGGGATCTGAAGAAGTTTTACCTATACAGTATACACAGTCTTTGTGTCAGTATCTTTGAGTTAGTCATATGGTTACTACATTCACATCATTCCAGAACTATGTTCCGAGTTTCATGTCGTCGATGTGGGACTCATCATGGCCCTCCTTCGACGAGACTATTCCTATCGACATTAGCTCATCATCTGGGAAATAGTCTTAGAAACAATATTTAGTACCTTGAGATCTGTATGCCTTAATGACAGATTCTCTCGCTCTCGACATAGGTTCTCATCATTGACCTTTGATCGATAGAACCGACTGGTTGTTCGACATCAGAACATCTATTCGCACTCAGTAGATTGTACTATAGTACCTTGGGAATCATTGACATTAATGGTGATCTCCCTCGCACTTGTTAACGGTTCACATCATTGGCTGGTAATCAAGTGGTTTCTACCATGTTCAACTTCGGATCATTGTAATCACATGGATAGAATCATACTTTGTGGAAGACGAGACGAAGACCATGGTCATTTGTTTAAAAGCGCTCATTGCTTTTTCCCTAGGTTGCGATGGAGTTTTGTATATCTAGCATGGATCCACATTTGTATGGTCATGGCTATGCTCAAATTTGCGTCAGTATGACATAGATATGTGTTGTATGTCTGGTAGCTATGTCCAAGTTTGGGTCCTCTATCACATGGATCTACGTTGTATTCTAGTAGCCATGCTTGTTTGTTCCACTCATGGATCTGCCTTGTATTGGTCTGCAGATATGAGTTTGGTTACTTGTGTCTATGAGTCAACATACTGATGTACTACAGATGCCTACTTGACTGCATACTCTGATTGAGCCGACATTTTCATCTCCGGGCAATGACTTGTTCTCAAAGCTCTCGTTTATTGTATCACTCTAAGACTTATGCTTTGGGGGCATCCTGTTATACCAAAATCCTATCACCATCATGTGATAAGACATTTGACATACCTACTTTCCCTAAATCCTAACTTCTGGAGTGGAAACTAAATGGTTCTTCATCAATATGTCATACAAATTCCCAGCACCACACATGCCCCTTTATCTAGGAGTGATACCCCTACTCACACCGACTTTCATCGGTTGTCCACAAGTGGTGCCACTGCCCATTTCCCTTGGTCCATAGGTGGTTATTACCAGAACCACTCTATCATAAAAGGAGAAGCGCAGTACTCTAGGTAAAAAGGGAAAAAAAGAAGTTTCTCGAGGCTTCTAGATGATAAGCCTCGTGTACTGCCTTATCCCTACTATTGTGGGTTGGTTGAGCTCGAGATCCCTCATCCTAGTATCTTAGAGGCCACCTCACCCACTAATTTCTCAACCATCTCTATCCATTAAAGCCCTATAAATATGAGCTCATAGCCATGGTTGAGGAGAGAACATTGAAGGTATTGTTATGTTGTTGGATATTACTTGGCCCAAGATCATTTGGAGAGAGCATAGAGAGCTAGAGTCGGAGCTTTTGGGGATGAAGAGTTGGTTTCATGGAGATGCATGTCAACACTAAGGCTTGGTTGTAAACTTCTTCATATT
Organism: Pseudotsuga menziesii; assembly: GCA_001517045.1. Classification (NCBI taxonomy): domain Eukaryota; kingdom Viridiplantae; phylum Streptophyta; class Pinopsida; order Pinales; family Pinaceae; genus Pseudotsuga; species Pseudotsuga menziesii. The sequence goes on from LPNX010052043.1 coordinate 80,858, forward strand.
TCTAATGCAAGTTGATTTTCTATCCCATATATATTGTTGATGTTTGATTTTAGATATCTATTGCTAGATTCCTTAGTCACTAGCATAGATTAGTAGATCATATTCTGGTTGCTTTGATTTGTTTCGTGTTGAGCTTGATTGTAGGTACACAGGTGGACAGTCAAAGCCTTGTATTCCAGATATCTACAGTGTCTAAGGAGATTTATCAACCTCTGTGATCTATTTGTTCTGGATCTGAACCATTTAGACCAGTGGAACACCTTGTTGTCCACAAGAGGTGAAATATTCCAGCTAACACTTAGGGGGCTAATTTTTCCATACGAATGGTCATAAGGGTTTTCATCTAATCGTGCGGGTATCGAGGGAATAGTCGAGATTAAATGCAAGGGGATTCCCTCGAAAGTCATGCACCATGTAGTATTTTCTCGGTTCATCCCCATGACTATGTGATGGATAGTCATGTGGACATGTAGCCTCCTTAGTTAACTCCCATGTTATTATCTCGCGTTGTTGGAATATATCATATTACTTGGAAGGTAATAATGTCTTTGTATTATGTCAGAAGTTGTCTACAATCTTATGTAAAAGAGTAATACATTTAACCCATAGTTATATGGTGTTGTATTTACTTGTGTAGAGTATTTGTCCATGGTATTGTATCAAGAGATGTTATTTTCGAGAATTATATTGTCCCACATGCAATATGTGAGAGTAATTCCTCCTCATCTCTTAGTATATAATAGGGAGTGAGCCTCTACAAATCATGCATTCTTGATGTAGTAGTGGTACTATTGTGACACTGTTGTACATCATCTATATTGTTTGGGGTATGTGTGCTTTGCTCTCTTGTAATATTAGAGAAGACATTTTGGAGATAATAGAATACTACCTTCCCATGGATGTAACCCATTAGGGTGAACCACATATATCGGTGTTCTCTTATCCTTTTATTTTCTTGTTCTTATCTTTTATGATATGTTGTTGGTTTCTTAGATAGGTTAACTAGTTTAGCTTGACTCTACTATTCTAACATGGTATCAGAGCAGGTTGCTATGATCTAGTACCTTCTATAGCTTTTAATCAATAACGATTATCATTTGGGCATTGTCATTTTGTTGTAGATTTGCATTCTGTCTGGTAGCCATTAGGCTTCTCTTCAGATCTTGGCATATTTCTGTATTTTTTTTTTACCCTAACCCTAACTTGTTGTGTAATATTTTTGCAGAATTTTTTCAAGGGTTTCTTGAAGTTTTTTCTATAGATCTACATGATTTCGAGGCTCTCCTCAAGGAGATCTTTCTTCCGATTATAAAAATGGTAGTTATAAAAAAGGGTCGTAACTTGGTCAATTGTTACCATAATTTTTATTATAACCTATTTTGGGAATTGGAACAGCCATTCTGGATCCACCTACGTGACTAGAACAGAAAACTGGGCATTTCTGGGCTTCCTTTCGGTAATAAAAACGACAGTTATAAAAAAGGGTCGTAACTTGGTCATTTCTTACCGGATTTTTTTATTATACCTGTTTTTGGAATTGGAACAACCATTATGGATCCACCTACATGCCAAAACAGAAGACTGGCCTTTTCTAGGCAAAAAAAAATTTCACAAGGTTGTAAGTGAAAGTTTCTCCTCTTTTCTTTACTATGTTTCTAACTGTGCTTTTGCAAATTCAGATCAGTAAAGTGTAACTTTTTTCAAGTTCTTCATTATTTTTCTATCATTTTTCAGTATTAGGGTTTCTTATTTCTTGACAAAATTTCACTTATTATGACTTCCGAAGTAGCTTTTGTTCCTGAATTAGTTGGTTCTAACTATCTTGCCTGAAAGAGAAAGATGATTGATGTTCTCAGGAGTAAGAGTCTTTGGAGGCTAGTTAATGGTGAACATAAGACACCTATTGTTGCTGATGATTGGGCTATATGGGAAGCTAAAAGTGATCAAGCAAGGGGGCTCATTGGTTAGTTGCAGATAGTCTTTTGAGGCAGAAGACAGCACGGTTTAGGTATGGCAAATTCTTTCCTGTTTATTTGATAAATATAATGATGTTTCTTCATATTATCTTGAAAAGAATATCTTTGACCTCGAACCTAATAACTTTGAAATATTTGAGTTATATCTTGCTGAATTGAAAACTTTAAATGAGAAATTAAATAGTTGTGGTAAATATTACAAGAAAACTAACACTGCTCTTATTATTCTTGTAGAACGTAAAATGCCATCTTGTTTTGATATGTTCATCCAAACTAGGAATAGAGCTCTAGAATTGTCTCAAAGTACTACGAAGCAAAATTTTGATTATTTTTGTAAAGGATTGATCAATGAGCAAGAAAGGTTAATTGTTTCAGGACAACTCACACTTAATAAAGCTCTAACTGCACTTAATAAGCATCATAAGAAAAGTTTTAATAATGCTAAAGGTTCTAATCCTTCTAATATTAATTATGGACATGCTTCTCATGCTTCTAATGGAAATAGTAAACAGAAGAAAGTATATGATCCTTGTAAACATTGTGGTAAAACTAACCATCCTGAAAAGACTTGTTTTAAAGCAAAAGTTTAATGGCTAAAGCCAAAAAGAAAACTTCTCATGACTCTCAAATAGCTTTATGTGCATCTGTTGTTTTTCCTAATAATTCTTCTTCTAATGTGGAATGGATAATGGATTCTAGTGCATCTAAACATATGACTGGTGATGCTTCTTTATTTACTTCTTATGACAATCGTAAACACATATCGCAAAAAATTTCTATAGGTGATGGTAAACAACTTTCCGTAATTGGTTCTGGTAATGTTAATGTTACTAATGGTCAATTCGAAGATGTTTTTCATGTTGAACACATGCCAATTAACTTACTTTCTATTTATCATGCTTGTCAAAAAGGGTTTAAATTTGAAGCATGGCCTGTTAAATATGTTCTTAAAGATATCAACCAAAATCAAAGTAGTTTCTTCTAGTCCTATTGATCATACTATTGGTTTATATAAATTTGTTGGTTTTAACTCAACTAAAAGACTTCCTTTTTATTCCTATGTTTCCCACGCTGATGAACAAAGTAAATTATGGCATGAAATATTAGGTCATTTGAATTATGGTAAAATGCAATTGTTCACTAAAATGGTACATGGCTTGCCTCATATTTCTTCTACTAACGGTGTTTATGAAGGTTGTGTTCTTGGTAAACATCATAGAGAAATGTTTGAGAAAGGTAAAGATTGGCATGCTAAAGAACCTTTGCAATTAATTCATAGTGACATTTGTGGTCCTATTGAAGTTCCATTTTTATCTCGTACTGTCTATTTTCTTACTTTTATTGATGACTTTAGTAGAAAATCATGGGGTTATTTCTTGAAAAATAAAAGTGAAGTTTTTTCAATATTTCAAATATTTAAATCTTTGGTTGAAAATGAGTCTGGTAAGAAGATTAAGACTTTAAGATCAGATAATGGGGGAGAATTTGTTAAGAATGAATTTGAAGCTTTTTTATCCAAACATGGTATTCAAAACCAAAAGACTATACCTTACACACCTCAACAAAATGGTAGTGTTGAACGGAAAAACAAAACTTTAGTTCAAATGGCTAGATGTGTGCTTTATTCTAAAGGATTACAGAAACAAATTTGGGTTGAAGCTGTAAGTTGTGCAAACTTTATTTTAAATCGCATTCCTACAAAAGCCATTAAACATGTTACCCCCGAGGAAAAATGGAATGGTCAAAAACCTGATATTAGTAACTTTAACGTGTTTGGTTGTGAATGTTGGGCTCATATTCCTGATGATAAACAAAAAACGTTAGATCCCAAGTCTCACAAATGTATATTCCTTGGTTATTCTGAGGATTCAAAGGCTTACAAGTTATTTGATACCTCTACTCAGAGTGTTATCATACAAAGGGATGTTCACTTTGCTGAAGTATCTTCACCACCTGAGTCTATCAAACCTCATGTTACACTGAATATCCCATTATCTCCTGTTACTCCTATCTCAGTTTCTTCTTCCAGTTCTCTGCCTATTTTTTACCCTAGTTCACCCTCTTCTTCAAGTATTCCACCTGAATGTACTGAAGCTGAAGAAACTTTTGTTTCCTCTAACCTTCCTATTTGGGCCCAGAAAACTCTTGAATATGCAGGTAGTGAGGTCGGTAACCCTTCCGACCCTCATAGAACTAGATCTAACTTTGCCCTTATGACCAAAGTTTTGGCCATAGATGATCCTACCTCTTATGCTCAAGCTCAAGGTAAACCTCAATGGGAACAAGCTATGACTACTGAGTATGAGTCTCTTGTTCCTGTTCATGTTTGTAAGAATTTAGTTGGTTGTAAATGGGTTTATAAAACTAAGTTCACTGCAGAAGGACAGATTGAAAAGTAAAAAGCTAGGTTAGTTGCAAAAGGTTTTAATCAACTTGAAGGTATATATTATAATGAAACTTTTGCTCTTGTTGCTAAAATGAATACAATAAGAACCATTTTATCTATTGCTTCATCTTATAAATGGGAAATACACCAAATGGATGTTAAAAGTGATTTTTTAAATGGTGATCTTAATGAAGAAATGTATATGTAACAGCCTCCTAGTTTTATTAATGTTGAATCATCAAATTTAGTATTTAAATTACACAAGTCTTTATATGGTCTCAAACAAGCACCTAGGGCTTGGTATGATAAAATTGATGCATATTTTTTGAAGAATGGTTTTAAGCATTGTATCTCTGATCCAAATCTATATGTTCAGAACTTTGGTACTAATATTCTCATTGTTGTTTTATATGTAGATGATATAATCATCACAAGCATCCAGCTTACATTAATTCAAAATCTAAAAAGTGATCTTCAAAAGCAGTTTGAAATGACTGACCTTGGTTTATTGCATTATTTCTTGGGTCTTCAAATCTGGCATATGGCACATGGTATGTTTCTCTCTCAGCTGAAGTATGCTACAGACTTGTTGGCTCATTTCAATATGAGTGATTGTAAATCTGCTCCTATGTCATTTCAGTCTGGTGTAAAGTTAACTGTTGAGTGTACCACACCACTTGTTGATGCTACTCTTTATCATCAGCTTGTATGCAGTTTGATATATTTAACTCATAGTCGACCATCTCTCTCTTTTGTCGTCAGTTTGGTTTCTCAGTTCATGTAGCAACCTCATGAAATTCATTGGTAGGAAGCCAAGAGGATTCTGACATATTTACAGGGGACATTACACTATGGTGTTTTTTATTCTAGTACTACAGTTTCACTCTCTGGTTACACAGATTCTAATTAGGCAGGTGACAGTTCTGATCGACGGTCCACTGCAGGTTATGTATTTCAACTTGGTTCATGTCCGATTTCTTGGTCGAGTAAGAAGGTGAAGACTCTTTCTTTATCTTCATGTGAAGCAGAATATAGAGTAGCCAAAGAAGCAGCTAAAGAAGCAGTTTGCTTACGGCATATTCTTACAAAGCTTGGTCTGGCTTTGAAATCATCCACTGTGTTGAAATGTGATAATCAGGGTGCAATCCAGCTTGCTTATAATTGGGTATATCACTCCAAGACAAATCATCTCGACCTTGACGCTCATTACATTCACATACTTGTGGAAGATGGTATTCTTTCTCTTCTGTATTGTCCTACCGAGCAATAGACAGTAGATATCTTCACCAAATCCTTCACTGAGGTGAAGTTTGTGCATCTTTGTTCCTTTCTTGGAATGCAGGAAGTTGTCATCAAGGGGGAGCAATAATGACTATTTCCTTCCTTGGTGTTAGTGTGGGTCCTTCTCCCAGCCATTATTAAGGGGGAGTGTTGGAATATATTATATTCCTTGGAAGGTAATAATGTCTTTGTATTATGTCAGAAGTTGTCTACAATCTTATGTANTGGTTGTTGTATTTACTTGTGTAGAGTATTTGTCCATGGTATTGTATCAAGAGATGTTATTTTGGAGAATTATATTATCCCACATGCAATATGTGAGTGTAATTCCTCCTCGTCTCTTAGTATATAATAGGGTCAAGTGAGTCTCTACAAATCATGCATTTTTTATGTAGTAGTGGTACTATTGTGACACTATTGTACATCATATATATTCTTTGGGGTATTTGTGCTTTGATCTCTTATAAGATTGGAGAAGACATTCTGGAGATAATAGAAGACTACCTTCTCTTGGATGTAACCCATTAGGGTGAACCATGTATATCGGTGTTCTCTTGTCCTTTTATTTTCCTGTTCTTATATTTTATGATATCTCGTTGGTTGCTTAGATAGGTTAACTAGTTTAGCTTGAATCTACTATTCTAACATGCGTGACTGAGTAAGGTATAGCCACGTGAAGCACAAAATTTCTATTGGCTAATTTTCGTAGGGATCAGTTGTCTAGGAAACCCAAATTGCACTAATTTTTAATGAAAAAAACATGCTATTTTTTCAACTACTCTTTTTTTAATTTTCATGTTGAGTATTTACAGTGTGTGTGGTTTTTGTGGTTGCATGTTACCCTTTCTATGACAATGGTTTTGAATGAGTGGCATGAGCACCACCATGAGGAATTATTTGAACACCTTCAACAGTCATCCAACTACTCAATAGCCTTGAATTATGAAGGGTTAATTAATTGTTTCCTCTGTCCATACATGAGAACGAGTGAGGAGATGTTTTGAGTGCTACTAAGCTTGTGGGATCACTAGCAAGATGTTTCTGCATTGGGGAGGAGGAGCTAACTATTGAGAATTAGGACATATATTTCATCATCGGGATCTTGAATTAAGGGACACGAGAGTGGCTACATCCTATATTGGTTGTTCATCGAATAATTGACCAGTTGGTTTATTAGTATTGTGGTGGAGAGTTGTGGCCAAGAGCACCAACTAGATCAAAATTGTACATATATAGAACCCAGTTGTGAGGTATTTGTGGCGATGGTGGCACAAACACATAGGATTAGAAGATTCCACCTCATGTTGGTGGAATAGGTGATGGGATGGCACCTAGTATAATGGGTCGATATGTTAATCGAGTAAGGACATGGGTAGTTTTCATATGGGAGCATAGTAAGTTCCTATTTCTTTGAGTGGTTCCAATTGCTACGACCACCTGTAGTAGTACCTCATTGGTCTCCTAGGGAGCCTCAAATGGCCCTTTGGGGGTGATTGATGCTGAGGACTGGTGGTGGTGAGGTGGGATACATATTTACATATTACTACTTGTAGGTTTGCAGGCAGAATATTGGTGTTGTTGAGCAGTGTCCATGGAGTGGGATAGATTACCGCAGGGATCCACCGTTACATGTTCTCATACATGGGTGGGATGGTTGAGGTGAGTATGATTTCAATACACTTGTTCTGTTTAGTTATTACATCCACGTATTTTTATTCACGGTTATGTATATGTATCGAGTAATAACTCTCAATAATGTTCGTTGCAGATGTGAAACCTATGCGTTTAGTCAAGGTGCCTATGGCATCTCATGTGCCACCACCTCCAGGGATTCATCGACATGATGATGAAGAGACCTATTGGACCAGGGGGAGAAACAACAGGGAGACCAAGGATAGCAAGAGGTACTAGTGGAGGTGAATAATTTACAATTTCCAAGCTAGATGATATAGAGAGGTGGTTGACTATTTTGGTTGTGGGCATCGATGAGAACTCATTCACTGATGTTGGTGAGGAGTAACTAGATTAGTGTTTGCATATCCCAACTTCTTATGGGCCTAGTTTGTGCCATTTACTGTGTTGAATTGTTTTAGTTGGGCATTTAGCGAGAAGAGATTAGGGGGTACTAGTACCACCACCAATAGGATAAGAACCAGTACCATGAATAGGACCAGTACCAGCTTTAGTGGCACCACTTGCACAGGTTTTAACCCCATTGACCATCTTGGGGCCTCCTTCACCATGGGGTGATTCCCCATGAGTTACCACTTCTCATGGGTTTTAGTTTTGTATGGGCAGAGGAGCCAATTTGTGTACATGTTTTGGCATTACTTATGGGTGGTGGTTTCTTTATTTACCGCCCTAAGGCATATTTTTGTATGTATGGGTCATCAGGATCATGATGTATATGACATTTGATGAGATATATTATACGCACCATTTTTGCAGTATTCTTATATTTTTATGTGCATGATGTATACATGTATGATTTATGTTATGTTGATGATGTATATGGTTTTATGTTATGTATAGTAGGTGATTGGTACATAACTTGTATGGTAAAATCATATACTTGTATGGTAAAATCATATACTTGGAACATGTCTTATTAAGGAAACAACTATGGGTTTTCCATGGGGTGAGGAGCATTGTCTTGTACCTGCATTTTTTCTAGGCAAATGGATTGCTCTACATATAGGCTCTGTGCATAGGATGGGGCACTGAAATGAGTAGTGGGTTAACAACCCACATGATCAAAATGAATGAGTGGAACACACACGGTTAAGTGTATGGGCTGGGCTTAGTGGCATCGAGTCACTAGTAAGTGGGATCATGCCTATAGTAGGTGGGATCATATGAGTGTGTTGCCAACATGATGAACACCCACCATGTTATTCCTTTGTTTGTTTTAATGTAGTGCCAACGTTGATGGAAGCAATTTCTTGGGAAACTAATTGAGGTATTTCAATCATGGGATGTGTGAGGTGAACTATTGCCAATGCATCTCAGAATCAAGGGAGTTTGGGACAATGATGCATATAATTCCAAAATTATCAAAAAAATGTGCATGGATGATTGGTGTGCAATGTTTTATTCTTGGTTTTCTCATGGTTCATATAATAAGTGGTTGGAGTGCCCCATGCTGAAGTGTTGATGACATGCATTACACTAATAGGTGGGTTGAGCAAATTTATGAGCTATGGCAATGTGGGGAACATGTTTGCAGCATGTCTCAATTGTCCACATAAAGTGCATGGTTGGTTGACTTTGAGGGAAAGGGTAGTATTTGGTGCAATAGGGACTTTCGACTGTAAGGGTTGCTTGATGCCCCTAGCATTGGGTTTGGTTATGACTTGCAGTGATTTTCGCCTTCGAAGGATCGATTTGGTGGGTGGTGTTGATGGAATTCTTGAAGGAGATACCAAAATGAAATTATACTAGGATTTTGGTTTTGGTACCATTTCATAATATGGTGGTGTTATGTACCATACTTGTAATCCTAAAATAAGGCATTTCTTATCTCATCACAAAATCATCCATAATGTTGTAATTGTGAGTCATTTTCATGTGTGGGTTGTGGGCAGTTTGTCGAAGAGGTGTTTTAGGGATCTGAGGGATATGATCATTGCTTAGACATGATCTTTGCAAATTCCTACTATAGGTAGAAGGTACATCTTCCCCTTATGAGGTGTCAATAATTCCACAACCTTTGGCACAAGTTCAAATCTTGACATGGGTTGTATTCATGTAAATGTTTTGGAGGGTTCCATCACCTGGTGGGAAAGGTTCCTATTGTTGGGTGGCCACCCCTTGGTTGGAAAAGGGTTGTTGTAACATATCCTGTTGAGGTTGTGGGATGTTTGTCAGATGTGAAGGATTGGAGGTTTCCTTTTCTAGTGCCTCAATTAACTGTGTACACACAAGTATCAATGGGTAATGGTGAGTGTAATACACATACTCTCTACCCATTGAGCAAGGAAAATTAGTATGAATTTTGGCGTTTTTTCCTTATTTGTGTGGATTATTGGTCCCCTCATTTCGATTTATCACATTTTGAATATATTGGAGAGAGGGATTGCCCCCCTACCCTTGTTTTTTATTTTGTCTACTCTTCCCTTTCTTCTTCCCTTGATTTTGTGGATTTGGGGAATTGGACGCATTCAATTTCTCAAACTACTAAGTTTGTTGGGTGGGGGAGGGTTGTAATAGATTGACCCCAGTATGAGGCATGGGAAGAGAACCAATTGGCATAATAAATATGAAATATGGATTATAGATGGATGAGCGGAGGTATGGTTTGGTTGTTCCACATGAAGTGGCTATAGGAGTTGAGGGAACTGCTTGAGGTGGTGGCACAAGGGGTGCTTCGATGACATTGGGATACGTGGGATTGTATGTTCCATACGAAAGTTTTCCAAATGAAATAGTTGCAATACTTGGGGGAGCCACTGATGTAGGAGGTGTTGGTGGGTATTGTTGTGCCACATTTTATGGCATAGGAATTGGTGGTTAGGGAGCACTTCCCTAGTGAAAAATAGCTCCAATAATCCTATGAGAACTAAGTAGAGTGTTATGATCTTGGAGGCATTAGGTTCAAATAACAATGTGATGGGGCATCATGGAGGATGGTATACAAATACCTGTGTTGTGCATAGATCAAATTGAAATGTTGGACCTTGAGGATGGCCTCTTCTTCTATTTTGAGCAGTGTGGTTACCACATCCTTCATGATAATTTGTTAGAGTGATTTGAGGAACCAATCTAACAAGAATTTTGGTCGTATTTCTATTTTTCATGAAGTCCTATGTTTATGCAATTTGTGAATATGATCTACAATGTGTGTCGAGCTATTATGCCAAAATTATGTGTGAATCGCAGGCCCTGGTTCATGGCGTAAGGGGAATTAGAAATATGTGAGGAATGTAGCACACCCCGTGTCACACTAGACTTCACAACAATTTTTTTTATAAGAATTTTATATGCAAAAACCTAACAAGTGCATACTAAAATGCATAATTATCATAACTAAATAGTGGAATCTTAAACTAACTCATAAGACCCATATATCTCTTATACAAATGTATAATAAACAAAATCAATAAAGTAAAATCTTGATATTCATAAATACTCATGCGACTATGTTTGCATGCACTTACGAAACATAACTTAACCTGATATTTATTGTTAAGAAAATACGTCGACATACCCCTTTTATTTTATTCTTATTATGCAGTAGAAATTGCCTTAAGTTTCACAGGGAGTTTAACTTACCTAAAAATCATTAGGTTAAAACATGTAAACAAATCCACTCTTTTTAATATAAATGTCATAATATTTTAACTAAGAAATAATTCCCTAGCCATATTAAATTATGGTTTAAAAAGTCATCTTTCCAAACTTTTATGTATAAAACTTTATTCCTGGGAACTCCAACACCTTATCATGAGTTGCAACGGACTGAGTTGCAACATAGTGAGTGTTGGTGGAGTGAGATGCAAGGGAGTGAGCTGCAACGGAGCAAGCTGCAAGGTAGTGAGATGTGACTAGGCATATAAAATTATGCCAAATTTTTCCTTAAGACAAAGAAATTTAATAAGTGAACTTTGACACAACCATATAAAATTATGCCAAACATTCCTTAAATGAGGAAATTCATTAAATGAACTCAGAAAAGTGAACTGCGACATAAGAATATAAAAATTATGCCAAAAACTTCCTTAAAACAAAGAAATTCAATAAATTAAATCCAAAATGTGAACTGTGACACAAGCATATAAAAATTATGCCAAAAATTCCTTAAAACGAGGAAATTCAATAAAGGAACTCCAATAACTGAATTGTGGCACAAGGACATAAAAATTATGCTAAACATTTCTCAAATAAACATTGTTCCTTTTAAATCAAATAATCATTGGGATGAGGAATTCACCCTTAAAACATACCAGACAGTAGCTACAACAGGCGGGGTTTCCAAAACATGAAAAGCAAAAATATTTATTTATTTATTTATACTTTTCCAAATTCATGTAAGAGAAAAAAACATATAAGTTTAACAATTCCACCCATGGAATTTATTTAACATACAAACCCTACCATACAAAACCTTTCATTAATTTGACCCAAAACTTGAACTTCAACATGAACACTCGAAAATATTTTAACTTACAATTACGGAGCATGGTTTTCAATTTACCCATTAGGCATAATGTGTCGAGCATATCTTCAACACAAACATCTAAACTTTATTAAATAATTAATGGGCTGAACATATCTTCGATGCACACATTTAAACTTATTTAATAATTAATGGGTCGAATATATTTGCGACACAAACATCTAACTTTATTAAATAATTAATGGTCGAATTTTATCTATGATATAAACATCCAAACTTTATTAAATATTTAATGGGTTGAATATGTCTGTGACACGCACATCCAAAATTTATTAGATAATTTATGGGTTGAATATGTCCATGACGCAAACATTTAAGCTTTATTAAATAACTCATTCAAACATTTTATTTAACTCTTAGGAGATATTAATTTTCAAATAAAACAACTTCGACATACGATTTCAAGCCTGGGAATTAACATTATCCACATGGAATTAATTTAACCCTGACTTGAATAAAGAAGTAGCATTCATGAAATTTTGAATAATTACTCCATAATTAACTTGCACATATTCCATACCCATGAATTAATCGTAATAAATTAATCGTAATAAAGAATTAATTTATATCTTGCATCCAAACTTAGGAAATTTAACAAGGAAATCGTTCAAAACTTTTATGAGTCATTAATTATTTACTATTTCAAAACTTAAAACACAATTTTCAAGCAGATACACTTATCTGTGAAATAATTGAAATGGAAAACTGGTTCGTGGCAGACACGCTCCACCCGACCTTAGGAAATTATGCTTATTTTTCTCTTAGGAGAAATCCACCCCCTAGTTGAGACTCATGCATTCCCCATATATTCTCACCAGACCCAGGTTTCTCTCGGATATCCTCACTTGACAACAGGATTTACTAGTGTATTACCAAATCCATGTCAATTGTGCAATTCCTTCCCTTAGCTTCATTCTAGCTAGCACCACAGTGAAAACCATCACTACATCTATTCGTCGAATCTACTATCGTAAATTAGAGTATATATTTTAATTGTCAACCCGGATTTGTGAGACTTAGAAACACCTCCAAAATGTATGGATTTAGATCTAGACTAGTTTAAAACACACTTAGCTTTGGAAATCAACCTAGAATAATGAATTAAATGCTATAATCTAAGAAGGACTAAACTCCCTTACAGAAGGTATATTCATGGAATTATTGAGCTTATCAGCACCTAGATCATCAAATACGACTAAAACTAAAATAAAAAGAATAAAGATGAAGAGCTACAATTTATCACAAAACTTCATTTTTGAATGAAAAATACATTGAATTATTTTACAAGAAACCAACTCACAATATGTTTTAATACTTCAACAATTAGGCATGTGTTCTAATAAAAATATAGAGATTATAAATATTGAAATCAACCTGAAACAAACATTATTCTAATGAAACATAAAGATGAAAACAACTTACAACAAATATAAACAATAAACATAAATCATACCATAGTTGCATGAGAAATAAGAAGAATTTGAGTGCATGGGCTTGCCAAAGGGGGTCCTCCAATGCTTTGCTTTCTCACTTGAAAATGATCAAATCACTAACACATGGATTACTCCAGCAACATGAATTGATCGATAAAAACTCGAAGATATGCAAATCTAATACAAGTTCTCAATTACAAAATCCAAAATCTAAGTTATCAAGCTATCTATGTCTTGAAGTATTTATACAAAGAGTTTGTAACCAAAATTGATAAAAAATAATCCTAATTTGAGGTTAAGATCCCATATTCTCTCTTATAGGGTCGAATTCAACCTTCATATCCACAAAAATGGGAAAAATCCCACAAAACCCCAAAACTACCTAGATTTTATGCTTAAATAAAGGTATTTTCTGCAGAAGTGACCTAGTTTGACCAACATTGACCAACCACCTCCGAAGTTATTTTCATAAAGCTGATAGATATTTATCCATCCTTCAACATCAAGGATCATGCCACATGTCTCGGATTTCGTCCAACTGTCCTACAATCATATAAACCTTGGAGTAATTATGGGAAGTTCTAAAATCTTGTCATTTATGTTAAAAATTTAATTTTAATGTCTAATTATTTGCAAAATTCAATTCATGAAAAAAAGTGACATTTGTACCTTGTATGGTCTGATTTGAAGTCAATATGGATCAAATATGGGGAATATAGGTGGATTTCGAAGGAAAAGTATGGTTTTTAAGACAAAAATAAACATAAAAAATGGTGACCAACATCATCTGTGCTTATAATTCCACCAAAATAATTTCTTACACCATTGTCATATCACTGGTGCAACCAGAGGCAAAAATGAGGAAAAATTATCAACAAAAAAGAAACAAAACAGGATTGGGTTTACAAGTTCACTCAACCAACCCAACTTCCACAAGTTGGTCAAATTGGACACCTCGCTCTGGAACTGGACTTGTTTCTCTGTCCTCCAGCGATTCCAATTAACCGTGAATTTTATGTTCAGTCACAATTCTTCTCAATCCTACAACATTCCCATGTTGCACAGTGCATTTTCTTCTTTTCTTCTTTCACATTCCCTTTGTTTCTCTATCTCGCTGCTATCTTTCCTCTGCTTCTCTCTTTATTCTTTTTTTTTGCTTCCTCTGCTTCCTTTGTTCTTCGTTCTCCTTTTCCCAAGGTTCCACCAACCTTGCATGTCCCTTTTTCCCTTTTTCCAACACTTGTCCAATTTTTCCATTAACTTCTTAACCCAATTTTTAGCTTCAAAAACAGGTTTAAGGAATTAATTAGGGAAAGTATGGGTTTAATCAATTTGTAAGGTAAGAATATTTAAATAGGCCATACTTAGCTTTTAGGATATATGACACCACCCCCTCACTGACCTAGGTGAATACATGAGCCCATGTTTATTCAGCGTGTTGGCCCTACCATTGCCAACTTAAATTTAATATTAACAAAACAATTACAACATGAGTTTAGCCTTACAAACACTCTTAGTCTTTTACAAAATTACATAAACAAAACAATGGGGTTTCAAACCAGGGGTGTTACAAGGAAGGTGGTGGATGTCGACTCCAAAGTCGAATAAGTCACAACTAGTAGACTAAGTTACAATTTGGTTGTTTTACATGTAAGGGTTCTCTGAAAAAGTTGAAAATGGATAGTGTCCTCGAATATGTTGTTAGATCGGCACCAGAGGTGAAATAACATCACATGATTTATAGGGTCATCTCCTTGTTTTCCCTCGAATTTCAGTATATTTGGGGGGAGATTGGAGGGAATGTATTCCCAAGTCATGTCATGAAGAATGGGGTCATTAATCAACTTGGATAATTTAGGGATATTTAGGCTCAGCATAAATGGAAGTGTTGAACCCACCATTTTTATGTGTGTGTTACCTCCTCTTAGAGGTGGAAGTGGCAATGGAGGGTGTGGTGGTGGAGGGCCAAGATATGGAGGGGGTGACGGTGGTGGTGTATTTCCTCCAAGAGGTGGAGGAATAGAAGAGTTAACCAATGTGTTTCCAGGAAAATTTGATCCTAACAACGCTTCCTAGGTATTTCCTCGGCTATATGTCTCCCTTGTGGTCTACGAGGAGATAATCTGGGAACACCTCGTTGGATAGGAGGGAGTCCTTGTAGTTTGAGAGGCTACCTTGGATTTCTTTGTTTCGCGATGGTGATGATTGTGTGATCAAATGAGAAGGTGGATGAAGGGATTTAAACACAATTGAACATATGCAAAAAATATGATACCCACTATAATAGATGGTGCAATATGATGCAAGTGAGAGGGTATGTGTCAAGTTTTTGTGCAAATACTATAAAAAGTTGGTTCTTTTTAATTGCATTTAGATAATATTATGTAAATAAAAATAAAGAATATATATATTCCCTAGATGAATTGACATCCTTCCTCTCAAATAGTCATTGTTCCTTATAATAGCTCTCTTGTTGGTGGTGATGAAATCCACTGAAGATGGATAGTAAAGGTATGAAATAATCAGTTATAATGGAGGGGTGTTAGGGAGATGCTCCAAAAGGACTGAAAACATTTCCAACAACCAACTAGATCTGACTCAAGTGAAAATTCATCCCACAAATGCTACCTGGTGATAATCCCAGGTTTTGTCCACCTAGACACCCACATCAATTATAGATAAGCATTTTGACCTCAAACAGTAAAGTGTCGCCTCCAGAAATATTTAGGTGGTTCTAAGTGGTGAACAAAAATAGTTATACCTCAGCTTTTACATCCTTGGGAATTGTTTCTTTCTTATTCGAGTTTTCTTTTGACACTTGTTGATAACAAGATTTGATAAGCACCCTAAAATCCAAACCACTATGTTTCAAATATGTAGAAGATTAGTGGGAATTGTTTGGATTCATAGCCCAATCAATCCTTAACTAAATAAAATATTATTTTGTGCCTTCCTATGGACGATTTTAGTTGGATGAAAATTATAATGCGATCTTGATTTTATGATGGACCAAATTTGATTTAAGGTGTGGAAAGAGAGGCATTTCAGACTTCCTCATCATTCTGAATCATCCAAATCACTAATGATTGAAAGATGAAGAGAATACTTGATTTGAATTAGTCTTTAGGTCTCTTCTTGTGTGCTAAAGTGGGAATCACACATATGTTTTGAAAGAAAATATAGAAGTGAGATTTGAAACTAACTAAAGAGCATAATCAAGCAAATACATGTGAACATTTATGGTTATTTACTCCGCTTAATTTAAAATATAGGTGTGAAATGAATGATTTTGAAAATAGAAACTACTATAAGCTTTGATGAAATAAATGTGCAAAGGGAGGTATTTCAAACCTTTCACACTTTTTTTATTTTCCAAGATCACTAAGAGTGGAATGCAAAGAGCATACTTGGGGTAAGAGGAGTCTTTAGGTCCCTTGTTTGTGTGCATTAGTGAGTTAAATTAACTTTCATAAGATCAAATGAATAGGAAACAAGCAATAATCTATAAAACTAATTCTAGTTTAGTCCAATTTCCTAGACTAACAAATCTCTATGAAATAACAAAAAATATGTAGTTCAACTTATAGTGGGAACTAAGACATCCCTTAAAAACCTCAAAGCCTTTTAGCCTAGATAGGATGTAAGAAATTACTTTTTTACTTCCTATCTTAAGCTAAGTTATTTGACTACAAAATAAAATAAAAACTACACGTGAGTTTGTTAATTTTCTTATTCATTAAGTGGTCATTGAAATTGCATGTAGTGATGAAAAAAACTAAGCAAAAAAACAAAAAAAAATTGAAAAAGTGTTTGGGTATTGGACCCACATATGCATGGTCATGCAGGAACAGTGTTACAAAGGTTGTGTTGAATTACAGTGTAATTACAAAGTGTATATGTCATTCTATAGCGCAATTATCAAAATAAAAGTTGCACGTCATAGCACACCTAAGACGTTGGGATCCATGCTACTGATATTTGTGAAGAAATTGCTTCCAAATTATATATCTTTAGGGGATGAACAACAATATCCTAGACCTGCAAGACACCCAAAACAAGTTATTCTACAAATGAAACCTATTTATGATGAAATTGACAAAAATAAGAGTGGTGCCACCATAAATAATGTTGTGGGAAAATTAGTCACAAGGGTGATTTCTCTTCCCACTTTGGGAAATCCTTGACGTTGCAGCAATGACATAGTATTGTAAATTGTGAGTTATTATTCCATACACCAAATAGAAAATGAACTCAAAGAAGGAAGTAAAAACAAAATAAATTAATGGATAAGTGCTAAACAAAATAAAAGAGAAGGAGTGTGTTAAACCAAATGTTGATTTCCCAATGGTAAAGCTTGTTATAATGGTGTCACTTAGGAGGTGAAGATTTCAAAGGGAAGAAAACAATCTCGCTTATGAAGGTCCTTTTTTTCCACACAAATGTAGGATAACAAACTTAGAACAATGGATAAACTCTTGCTTGTTAGAGGAAGAAAGCAAGGTAGTGTTGCATGCCAACTAGAGGTAAGAAATGGATTGAAAGTTGAGCTGTCAATACAATTCTTGCAACATAACCTTGATCTTGGCCTTCTCCTACAGAATGGATGCCCATGGAATCCTTTTACAGGCCAAGTGGAGACCAAGAAACATCTATATCCCAATGTGAACACCCCTGCTAGTGAACCATTTTTTCAAGTTGGAGCGAAAGAAATCGAAACACACAAAACTTGAAATAGCCACAATGAATAGTAATTATTGAATGATGTATGTTTACAATAAGAGAGAAGACCTTTTGTCGGTCTAAACACACTGTTTCAATGGAATGGTGTGACCCTATGATTAGCTAATTAATATTACAATTAATATTTAAATTAATTGCTCTTAAATACTTAGATACATAACATTGTTGTCGTCTTTTAGAACGCTTTGTCCTCAAAGCAAGGGTAAAGATGGATATTGTTGGTGAAACTGTTTTGTCTCCCATGATGCGTCTTCATCTGCAAAATTCTTCCTCCCATTGAGATATTCCTTGAGTGTTCGAGAACGAAGTCTTCTTTTTCTGGTTGCAATGATTGCCTATGTTTCCAAAATGACCTTTCCTTTGTCATCTAACATAGGAAGTATTGTTTGCATCGTTTGATGTTACCCCAACATTTTTTTGAGACATGATACATGGAAGACATTGTGGATACGACTTTTATCGGGTAATTGTAATGTATACTCAACTTGACTAATCTTCTTCGTAATCTGATATGGTCCATAGAAATTTAGGTCCAACTTCTTGTTTCCTTTGTGTTGAAGAGATGCATGTTTATAGGGTTGGAGTCTTACAAACACCCAGTCTCCTACTTCAAATTCTCTTTCAGTTCTGTGTTGATCTGCGTGTTGCCTCATACTGTTTTGTGTCATGACTAAGTTATCCTTGAGTAATTCAATCATTTTCTGAGATTTCTCTAGTTGGTTCCTTACTTCCGGAACATTAATGTCATTTAGAACAAACTCCTTCCAATTTGGAGTTTCATACCCATATAAAACTTGGAAGGGGGTCATTTTTGCACAGGTGTGGTACATTGAATTGTAACACCATTCTTCTAGGTGTAACAATTGAGACCAATGGTTTTGCTTATCTATTAAGAAACAACGTAGATAGGATTCTAAGCATTTATTTACAACTTCAGTCTGACCATCTGTTTGGGGGTGGTGATCTAAGCTCATATTGAGTGATGTGCCTACTTGTTTGAAAAATTCCCTCCAAAATTTTGCATCTCTGTCGCTGATGATGTCTTTTGGGAAGCCATGTAATTTGTAGATATTCTTGAAAAATATATCTACAAATTGTTTTGTCGTGTCTACTTTTTTATTGCCATGAAGTGTGCAAATTTGGTTAATCGATCGACCACTGCAAATATTTTTTTCTTTCCTTCCGATGGAGGTAACCCATCGATGAAATCCACTGACATCTCTTCCCATTTCTGTTTTGTAATGTGTAGGGGGTAAAGTAACCCTGGGGCTAAAATGTTTTCTCTTTTGTTCCGCTAACATTTGTCACATTCTACAACATATTGCTAGATATATTTTTGCATTCCCTTCCAGAAAAATGACCTTCTTGCATTATAATAAGATTTGAAGAATCCTATGTGTCCTGTGGCTAGTGAATCATGGGATTCCTTCATTACCTTAACCTTGAACTTAGAGTTTGAGTTTAAATAAATCCCCCCCTTATACCAAAGGATATCATTTTTCCATTCAAACTTGGGGTCATTATTGGAATTGTTAATTATAGTGCTTGTTTCTGGGTCATTGGTGTATTCACTTCATATTTCATCTAGCCATTCTGGAATTGCAACTGAAATGGAGTAAGAGGTAATATCCATTTTCTGGAGAGTGCATCTACAACTATATTTTCCTTCCCCTTTTTGTGTATTATTTCCATGTCGAAGGCAGCAATTTTCTCTATCCACTTATGTTGTTCTGTGGATAATGTTTTCTGTAGAAATAGGTATTGAAGACTATTGTGGTCTGTGTGGATCATGAATTTGGTCCTTAGGAGGTATTGTCGCCACTTATCTAATGCCTGCATAATTGACAACATTTCCTTATCGTATGTAGACTTCATTTTTTCTCGCTTGCTTAATTTCCTGCTCTCAAAAGCTATCGAGTGTTCATCTTGCATTAGTACTGCTCCCAACCCATAGATTGAAGCATCGCATTCTATTAAAAATGGTTTGGAGAATTCTGGGGTAGCTAGTATAGGTGTGGATGACATAATTCCTTTCAAAGATTCAAAACACTTATCTTCTTCTTCACTTCACTGGAACGCTTTCTTTTTTAGAAGGTTGGATAAGGGTGCGGTTATGTGCGCATAATTCTGGATGAAACTTCTGTAATATCCAGTTAGCCCGAGGAATCCCCTTAACTTGGAGATGTTAGTGGTTTTGGGCCATTATGTGATTGATTTATTTTTTTTGTATCTACCTTGACTCCTTCTTTAGATATTACATGACCAAGATAGCTCACTTCTTCCTTGTCGAACATGCATTTGGACATCTTGGCGTAGAACTGATTTTCATTTAAAATAGAGAGTACTTATTCTAGATGTACGAGATGGTCCTTCCATGTCTTATTGTATAGGAGGATTTCATCAAAAAAAACTAGTACAAACTTCCTTAGGAATTCCTGAAATAAGTTATTCATGGTTGCTTGAAATGTCGTTGTAGCGTTAGTTAGCCCAAAAGGCATTACCTTAAACTCATAATGTCCTTCATGGTTCCGAAAAGATGCCTTAGCCACATCTTCTAGCCTTACTCTGATTTGGTAATATCCCCACCTTAGGTTTAATTTTTAAAAGTACCTTGCACCATGAAGCTCGTCCAACATTTCATCGATAAATGGAATGGGTAATTTGTCTTTAATAGTTATCTTGTTTAGTCCTCTATAGTTGATGCATAGCCTAAATGACCCATCCTTCTTTCGTACCAGTACTACTGGTGCAGCATAGAGACTTTGACTCTCTATAATCACTCCACACTTCAATAAATCACGAATTAATCTTTCAATCTCTATCTTATGATGGTGTGGATACCTATAGGTTTTAACATTGACGGGGCTTGATCTAGACTTTATTTCGATGGCATGCTCGATCTTCCTTTCTGGTGGTAACTCCATGGGGAGATATTCGAATACATTTTTGTACTTTTGGATTAGTCCTTAGATCTCTCGTTGTGACCTGGTTTAACCACTTCTGAAGTTAACAATTCCATCTCTTGGCATTGTACGACATATGTTGGTGCTCCCTTTCGAATTAGCTTCTCATTTTTCTGGGATGACACAATTTGTGTGCAAGGGGTTTGGAACCCATACAACTTCTATTTTTATCCTTTCCACTTATACTTTATAAAGTGTTATTGGTGGTTTGTTGAGTAGGTACCTATTGTTTGCAGCAACTAAATTCCTAATACTGCATCAACTCCTCCTAAGGGTACTACGAAAAATTCTAACTCAAGGTTATAACTTTGTATTTGTAGCTTAACTTTGTGGCACTTTCCCGCTTTTTTTATTTTCTTTCCATCTACGACCATTACCTTCATGTTAGGTACTAGATATATGAAAAGGTTAATCCTCTTTGCAACACTTACATCAATGAAATTATGGGTACTTCCTGTGACGAATAGGATGACAATATTGTTATTTTTTATATGCCCTTTAAGTTTTACAATTTGAGGTTGGTGTATTCCTGTTATGGTTGCAATTGATATCTTGGGTGTTTCTTCATCTTCTGAATCCAACGGAGGAATTTGGATGTCACATGTTTCTTCTATGTCAGATTCCTCACTGTTTGACTTGCCTTCCTCTTTTGCTTCACATTGATCTAGGTTCTTGGTGGTCTTTGTTTTCAAACATGTGTGTATTGGGTCCCACTTCTCTCCGCAATATTTACACTTTCATTCGTTGGACTTCTAAAGTGGGTTTGTTGTCATTTCTTAGATGTGGTAGCTAGTATTTGGAGTCAGTTTTGGTATTTCGGACGAACCTTCAATCTTTATCATGGTTTATGTTCCACGCATTTTTTATTTTTTCCTCAATAATGTTTGCCTTGCGTCTCGCCTTGTCCAAGGTTGAGACATTTAGTAACTTTAGTTCATCCCTGATATAGGTTTTTAGTCTGTACACTTAAATTTGTAGGTATTGACTGTCTGTGAGTTCCGGCACATGTGTCGCTAGGTATTCCCATTCGTCGGTGTATTCATCAACATCACCTTTCTGCTGCAGTCTGGTGAGTTTTGCGAAAAAAGTATTTTTCTTTTAAATCTTCAAACCTTTTAAAGAAGTCATTTTTTAACATGTTCCAATTGATCTTAGTTGTCTATGTTGTAACATTCCACCACATATACCAGTTGTATGCCCGATATTCTAGTTGCATCGAGGCATATTTTATCATTTCTTTGACGGATGTGATATTGTGTATGGAGAAAAATCATTCTTCCTTGTTGATCCATGCCAAGCTCTGTTTTGTTTCTCCATTGAATTTTGACAATTATAACTTGGGTTTCATTTGATATCCACTTATTTTTGGAGGAGAGAGTGGTTGTTCAGGATGTGGAGAATGATCATGACCGATCTCTTCTTGTGGGATTTCCCCTTTGGAAGGAATTGTCTTATGATGGGTTGAACTTGAGGATGGTTGATCTTCCCTTGACACATTGCCAATTAATGTGGTAATTGTGTCTTCTAAATACTGCTTAAGTTTGCTTAATCTGGTTTTGAACCCTACTGATATATCCCTTTTTAATCCTTCCATATCCCAAGATACAGCTTCGTTGACATCCTTCTTGACAGTTTTTAATAGTTCGTTTTTGCCTTTGTGTAGCTCTGCTTCGATTTGGTCGAACCTTGAGTGTAGTCCTTCAAGATTTTTAGAATCTTGGACTTGGTTTTTCTCCAAATACTCCATTCGATTCTTAATTTCATTCATCTCTGACATTTTTCTTATACGGGGAGGAATTTTAATATATAAAATAAAATTCAATATATATAAAATAATATTACTATAATAAGTAATATATTTGTATATTCATATAGTAACTTTGGGGAAAAAAGTTAAACAAAATAAATTATTATATAATAAAAATATTATTATAATAATAAATTTATTTATTATATTTTTTTTGGGTAATGTTTACAAGTTGATGGGAGGCTGCGGCAGAGGCGTTTTTGAGGGAGATGGGATGGCGTGAGGCGGGGAGAAGATGTGGCGCGCGGTTGGGATTGGGAGCATGGGTTGGGAGATGTGGCAGATTGGGAGGGCGACGTAGTAGCACATTCAGGAGTTCACCGAGACGTGAAGATGCCGATGGGGGGAAAGTGTGTGGGATGATGCAGGTGGGAGCTGTGAGGGAAGATGTAGGTGGCGTGGAGAATATGTGGATGCTGTGAGGCGAGAAGAAGATGTGGTGTGGAGGGATATGGGATGGCGCGAGGTGGGAAGAAGATGTGGTGGATTGGGAGCGCGAGTTGTGCAAAGGGATGCATGGAGGATTTGTGGTGGAGGGCGATGGTGTGCAATGGTTGAGTGAGGGAATATGGATGGAAATGGAGTGGGAGGAAGAAGTGTGAAGTAGGAGAGGGATTTCAAACGTGTCGAGGAGCGTTTAGGCTTTGATACTACTTGGAGCGAACAAAATCGAAACCCACAAAACTCGACATAGCCACAATGAATAGTAATTATTGAATAATGGGTTTTTAAAATAAGAGAGAAGACATTTTATAGGTCTATACACATTGTTTCAATGGAATGGTGTGACCCTATGATTAGCTAATTAATATTACATTTAATATTTAAATTAATTGCTCTTAAATACTTAGATACATAACGAACAATATCGCTTATGGAGGTCATTTTTTTCCACACAAATGCAGGATAACAAACTTAGAACAATGGATAAACTCTTGTTTGTTAGAGGAAGAAAGCAAGGTAGTTTTGCATTCCAACTAGAGGTAAGAAATGGATTGAAAGTTGAGTTGTCAATACAATTCTCGCAACATAACTTTGATCTTGACCTTCTCCTACATAATGCATGAGCATGGAATCCTTTTACAGTGCAAATGGAGACCAAGAAACATGTATATCCCAATGTGAACACCCTTGCAAGTTAATTAGTTTTTCAAGTACATGAAGGGGGTTATTGAATGTTCCCAAGCATGTGAGGAGTCCACTTAAAAATTTTGAACTAAGGGACTTGTTAAGATCCATTAATGCACCGTGGAAAGTAAGTAGTCCCCTCATTTTGACATTCATGTGACTTTGAAAATAAAATTCACGCAGGTTCACGAAGGTCATTGAACAAAGAGTCGCACTAACAACGCATGAGTCTAGTGCAAAGAGTCATGCAGTTATCTATAATGACTTCTTTTGATATTCTAGGGCTCAATTTCTCTTGTGGATCTAATGAGGATTTCTTTGGTGAGATGTATGGTGTATGTTGATGATTTCTTTCTGCAATATTAGCTGAAAAGTTGCATTTCTACAAAATTTAAGGATTAACGCAACCTTGCTTGTTCATGCTTTTGTAAACTTCCACAGGGTGTTCTCCTTTGTTTTTTTTAATTTTTTCTCATTATTTATATTTTGTATCTACAGTTCTCGTATCTATTTCACCTTCTATTCCCATGGTAATGTAAAGTAAAAATCCATGTCCTTCCTTGAAATTGTTATTCTAACATCGAATATAATACATGGATTTTAATCATAGATAACCAATCAATATGTTCTTCTACTATCTCTTGGAAACTATGATTGACTTAACATCCCTGTTATTTTTCCATTGTACTAAACAACTTGTTTCCATTTTAGTTATTAATGTTCTTTAGTTGTTGAAATATAGATGGATTTATGTTAGGGTATTATCAAGTCTCGTTAAATATTCCAATCTCATCCTTTAGCTTCTAAAAGGGTTTTTCTTATCTACTTTATGGTGCCAAGAAAAACCACCTAACATCGGATATAATACATGGGTTTAAACCAAGATAAACTAACCAATAGTTTCTTCATCCAATTATTCGCAACTGAACTAACTTAGCATCCATCTTATTTTTTCATTATATGTGACAACTTGTATTCCACGTGGTTTCTAGGTGTTCTTCAAATGTTGAAATGTTGTAGCCTTCTGTTAGGGTATGATAAGGTCTTCCTAAATATTTTAATCACAACCTTCTAGATTCTAAAAAAGGTTTTCTTTTCTAATTTATGGGACCAAGAAAGAGAACCTTCTCTAAGGGAATCTCTGAATCAATCCTACTTTTATTTTCTTGGTAATAATCTTATATCAATCAACACAATAATATTTTAAGGGATTCTAGTCGAAGATTACCACCCAAATTGAGCCCAAACTAATTTAAAACTAGACTTCCTCTAGTTTTTGCACTAATTGTCATTTTGGAAAAGATGTGGGAGATAATTAGGGACTCTATCACCATTCTTTCGTTGAAACCAAACTTGTATTAATTTTCGAGTCAAGTTTTCACTATTATGACATAAATAATAACAAAAAAATAAGGTCAAAACAACATCAATTTTAGAGATGACATTAGCATATATCTTGAAAATTATATCTCAAAGAGCATCGAGTAAGGCTGGATGACACCTTATTTTCCCCAATTTTTTAATGGATAAGAACAAGCATGAAAGTATTGAGTGAGATAATGTTTTAAAGGGACACAATTTTACATTTTTTCCCATTGATTTTTTTGGAATCGCTAAGCGTAAGGCATTTAGACCTATCTTTTCACATTTATTGATGTAATTGTAACTTCGGAATGTATTCACTTGTATTTATTATGTATTGTAACCCGATGTTTATTTCGGAATGTATTGTAATGTAATTTAGTCATGTCATACCCCAATGTTTATTTCAAGAAGTTTCTATAATGTGAAAGTCATGTCAAGTCATTGTGGGTAACCCTCCTATTGGTCAAGGGTTAAAGTCCCTGCAATTGTGGGGCCCTAGGGTTATTAGACTATCCTAGTGAATTTGATCCTAGGTGAGTCATTGTAAGTCAGGGCAATAGTCTCCACCATTGTGTTAAGGATAAACCTCATTGTCGATCGAAGGAGGCAAAGTCCCCACAAGTTGTGGGGCACTAGGGTTATTCGACACTCCTAGAGACGTCGGCTCTAGTAAGTAATTGTTAAGTGAGGCCGACATAATGGAGTGGGTTCCAAGTGAACGGAAGAAGATAAATAGAGAGTGAGTCTCTCTATTTATAACACACACACTCACTCATTGGGGCGCATGAGTGAGAGAGGAGAAGCTCTCTCAGTGTGAGAGAGAGAGACAGAAGCTATGGAGATCATCTTACTGTTTTCCGGTTTTTACTTTTGGTGCCAATTCTATCTCTGAGGAAGTTGTGGGGTTTTCTCCTTTATGGTTTCCCCGAGGAAAATTATTGATGTCTCTTGTCTCTTGTGTTTTATTGTTGTGCTTGTTATTCTCTCAGTTAAAGATCATAATGTAATGCTAGCTTGAATGATAAAAATATAACATGGTATCAGAGCTAACCTAAGAAGAAGACATTGTGCAGCTAAAGAATCTAGGGCTTCTTAATTTTTGGGTCTCTCTCCACAATCCATCAGCAAAAGTATGCTAGGATAACTCTCCATTGAAGGGCGCATATTTCTGTCGAAGCGGAATTCAATTCCGAGCATTTTCAGCTTTGGTGCGTAAAATTAGGGCTTTCTACGGAAGAGGAATTTTTGAGTGATCCCAGAATAGGATTGTTCTCCTCATCAAAATCAAATTTTAGAGACCTGGATCAAGAAATTTGGTTGGGTGAAACTACGGGAAAGTCAAACCCTAGTTTGACCCCGAGCTAGAAAAACCCTAAATACTAAAACTGCTAAGTCTTGGTACATTCGCTATATCCCGAGATTGGAGAATGACCAGGAGCTGAAAATTGCAGAGGCCGAATATACAATCTTGATCTACACTGCGTCCAAAATTCATCCTCAGATTCGCTATATTCTGGGAGATATGATCCCTCCAAGTTAGGATTCCAGCCTCTTCCAGAATTCATCCCTAAACAGGACACCTAGGGATAATTGCTATATATTGGGCTACAAAGGTCCCAATGACATTTCTGAATATGTTCCAGAAAGGGAATGGACTGTAATTTCTATGGTCCAAGGTTTAGACTCAGAATATGAACGAGTGACATGTGGAAGTCCGTACAACTTCGTTGTTCTGAACAGTCCTGAAACATGTCACCTTGGGAAAATGATCATAAGTCCCAATTGGTGAAACCAATTCTGATGAAACCTATGTTGTTGGAACAAGGACATGTGAGGATAACTTCATGCGAAGGTTCAGACATAGAGGATCATTAATTTTGGAGATACTATAGAAACAGTAACAGAAATTTCTGCAGAAGAAATTGGAAAACTAGGGCTTCCTATTCCGGGAGCTTCCCTCCACTGTTTTCAGAAAATGAGTACATTGGACAGCTACATTTGAAGAGATATATATTTATAACCAATTAGATCTGAAAGATTCCAAGTTTTGAAAATTAAGGTTTCTCTGACAAACCCTAGATCAGCCAACTCTGGAACCAGGACAAACACCTCAAATCGGTAAGATCTAATCTTTTGCTATTTTCATTTGAGGTTCTCATTTAAAAGTGATCTATCACATCAGCTTGATGATAAGCTTGGTGAAGTTGACAAATTCCAAGCATGGAAGTATATGAAATCTCTGAAGATAATGAATTGGACACCTACATGAGTAGAGAGGTTCCAGTTCCAGAGGAAGATGAGGCTAGAAGCCTTACACAAGAAGAACTTGGTCAAGGCCAAGAAGATCGTTGTTGATTCAATCACGGATCAACTTGTACCACAAGTATCTTCCCTAAAGACAACGAAGATGTTTGATTCCTTGACCAAGATATTTGAAGGGAAGAACATACATTAGAAGATGACCTTAAGAAACTAGTTGAAGAATGTGAAGATCCAGAATGTAGAGACCATGCAGTCATACTTTACAAGGGTCTCTCAAATCAAAGAACAACTTGAAGCGGTAAGAGAAGAAGTGAAGAATGCAGAAGTGGTGATAGCCACCTTGAAAGGCCTCCCAGGATCATGGTATTCATTTATTCGAGGAATTTGTGCCAGAAGGAAGTGATTACTTTCAATAGACTCTGGGAAGACGAAGCTCGACTCATAAGAAGAGAAGAGAAGATGGGAGCAATTGAAGATCAAGCTCTCACCATCGAAAGAAGATCCCTCAACCAATGAGGAACATGAAGATCTCAACTCTTGAAGAACCTCTTATTCATCTTAGCATTTGGATAAGAAACGATGCTATTATGAATGAAGAAGATGATGAAGCTAAAGGCTCAAGAAGGATTCTACCCACAAAACAAATAAAGATAAGTATTCAATTATCATTTCATGATATTGTTTTGTTATGCATTTGTTTATATTTAGTTAATGTATTATGCATGATAGAATGTTTGCATTAAAAATAGTATAATACTAATATGCATATGATGGGTAAATAGCTCATGGTGCTATACAACTCTCCATTGCTACTTATCTAGGATGAAACCTCCTTGCTGACATATTGGATTAGTGCACAATCTCAATGTTGTCCTGGTAGAGATGGAAGGCATCTAGAAAAGTTTCCATGAGATATGGATGAATGTTGTATTGGCTAAAGTAGTTGCATGATCATATATTTATGCATAAGAATTTTCCACTATGAATATTCCTTATGAAATGTGTCTAACCATACAACTAATGCATTTGACTTGTAGGAAAGATCGCATACATAATCGCCTACAAGCAAAGAAGAATGAAGACTTGTTCCGAAGAACAAGTGATGACAGTTCAAAGACGAAGAATAATATGATGAGTGCAGCAACATCATCGATGCAGAAACTTCCAGCCATGTAGAAGTAACCAAGAAGAAAGGGAAGACCAGTTCAAGAAGAATGATGTCTAGGGATGCAGTATCAATACATAAAGGGAAGTTCGTAGTTCCATCATGTAGTAGATGGAAACATCGTGGGATACAAAGCAAGATTCATAGTACGAGGCTTCTCATGAAAAGAAGGCATAGACTACGAAGAGACATTTGTAACCAGTAAGAGTTGAAACACATGCATGATGAGCTCAATGAAGATAACAATCTTTGCTACAAGGTTGAAGACAAAAGTCTATACACTAGATGGTTACATAGAATATTAGTAGCATAGGAAGCTACTTGTCACTCCGGTACAGGATGTTTCAGTGCATAGAGTACAAAATACAGAGAGAGTATGATGCTTCAGAGGGAGTGACTACAGAAGATCTAAGGTTCAACATGGTACGACAGGATGGATAGATTACTGATGACTCTAGGATTTACTAAGAGTAAAGTGGATTCCAACCTGCAATTCAAGGTTGAAGGCGGAAGACCAGTGATGCTCCTGTTATGTGTCGATGCACTATTTTTCTAGGCATGGGGGTGTGGAAGAATGCGGATGGAATCTTCCTTAGACAAAGGAAGTATGCAGTAGAGATCCTAAAGAGGTTCAGGATGATGGACTGCAAGGCCATGACCACACCTATGGCATCAAACATGAATCTATTGAGTGATGCTTCATCAAAGACGGTTGACGCTACGATGTATCATCAGATGATTGGGTCCTTGATGTACCTGACGAACACGAGACCAGATATTTGCTTTGCTATGAACACCTTGAGCCAGTTCCTGACAAATCCGAGACATGTTCACTTGACTACTGCAAAGCATATTCCAAGGTACCTGAGGGGTACAATTGATTATGGGCTCAAGTATGAGGTGAATCAGAAGATTAACCTAGAGGGTTATGTTGATTCAGATTAGGCAGGCAGTATCATCGATAAGAAGAGCACTTCAGGGTGTTGCTTCGGTATGGGATCAGGTGTGATCTCTTGGTTTAGCAGGAAGCAATCCTGTGTGACACTGAGTACAGTTGAAGCAGAGTATGTCGTAGCTTGTTCAGCTAGTTGTGAGGTAGTATGGATGCGGAAGCTACTATCTGATTTATTTGATCTCCAGATGGATGCTACTTGTATATATTGTGACAACCAGAGTTGTGTGAAGTTGTCGGAGAACCCGATGTTCCATGACAAGTCGAAGCATATCAAGATCAAGTATCACTATATCAGGGATATGGTACAAAGGGGAGCACTGAAGCTCCAGTATGTTGCGACGGGGGAATAGATAGCTGATGTGTTGACGAAGCCATTAGCTAGGGTGAAGTTAGAGTACTTCAGGGAGAAGCTTGGTGTTCTCCAGATCGAGGTTTCCTCCAAGGGAAAGTGATGAGACCCATAGCCATTTTGACATGGTGAGAGGATTCGTTCCTTCCATGGTTAGATGTAAGGGCTGAGTCATTCTATCATGGTGAGAGGATTGGTTCCTTCCATGTCAGATATGAGTGTTGAGATCCATATCCATTCTAACGAGTAGGTCATATATAAGGGCTGATCCATTCTATCATGGTGAGAGGATTTGGTTCCTTCCATGTCAGATATGAGTGCTGAATGCCATTCTTGGAATGGAGGTACCTGGTCAGTTACCAGGAACACTCAGTCTGGGACTGAGAGATCCATTCTGACGAGTAGGTCAGATGTAAGGGCTGAGCCATTCTGTCATGGTTAAAGGATTAGGTTTCTTCCATGTCAAATGTGAGTGCTGGCCATTCTATCGAGTAGGACAGATGTAAGGGCAACTGCCATTCTCCTGGAGAATGGAGGCGCCTGGTCAGTTACCTGATAGCTCAGTCTAGGACTGGGGGCCATTCTAATATGACGGTAGGATTGGTTCTTACAGGATCAGATGTGAGTGCATGCCTTTTCAAACATGCGGATGGATTGGTTCCTTGTATGTGTCGAATGTAAGTGCAGATCCTTTCTTCGATCATGTGTTGATCAGATATAAGTGATGTTCCTTTCTTCGATCATTGGTTGATCAGATGTAAGTGCAGTGCCTTTCTTCGATCATTGGTTGATCAGATGTAAGTGCTGGGCCTTTCTGACAAGGTTGTGGGCTTTGTTATCACATGGTCAGGTGTGAGTGTTGGGCGTTGCCTTTCTAATATGATTATAGGATTAGTTCCTACATGATCAGATGTAAGTATTGGGCGAATACCTACATGGTGGCTAGGCCTACATCCAGCATGAAAAAGGGTTGGCTCTATAGAACTTCCTGTGACGAGAAGAATCATGAGATAGCACCTGTGAAGATTCAGTATTGATGATGCTCCAGAGATGATCCAGATCGAGTGATGATCCAAATCCAGCAGTGATGATCCAGATCCAGTGATGATGTCCAGTGATGATCTAGATCTAGTGATGATCCAGAACCAGTGATGATATCCAGTGATGATGATCCAAATCAAGTGATGATCTAGATCCAGAAATGAAGATGACATGAAGATGAATATGACTTGAAGATGACGAGGACTTGACAATGACCCAGATGATACAGAGAAGAAGACTTGTGCTGATAAATTGTGTCAAGAGAATACCTTCCTAGTTAAGAGGGAGTGTTGATGTAATTGTAACTTTGGAATGTATTCACTTGTATTTCTTAAGTATTGTAACCCAATGTTTATTCCAGGATGTATTGTAATGTAATTGAGTCATGTCATACCCCGATGTTTATTCCAGGAAGTTTCTATAATGTGAAAGTCATGTCAAGTCATTATGGGTAACCCTCCTATTGGTCAAGGGTTAAAGTCCCCGCAGTTGTGGGGCCCTAGGGTTATTAGACTATCCTAGTGAAGTCCACCCTAGGTGAGTCATTGTAAGTCGGGGCAATAGTCCCCACCAGTGTGTTAAGGATAAACCTCCTTATTGGTCGGAGGAGGCAAAGTCCCCACAAGTTGTGGGGCACTAGGGTTATTAGATACTCCTAGAGATGTCGGCTCTAGTAAGTAATCATTAAGTGAGGCCGACATAATGGAGTGGGTTCCAAGTGAACGGAAGAATATAAATAGAGAGTGAGTCTCTCTATTTATAACACAGACACCCACTCATTGGGGCGCATAAGTGAGAGAGGAGAAGCTCTCTCGGTGTGAGAGAGAGAGACAGAAGCTGTGGAGATCATCTTACTATTTTTGGGTTTTTACTTTTGGTGTTGATTCTATCTCTAGGGAAGTTGCGGGGTTTTCTCCTTTATGGTTTCCCTAAGGAAAATTATTTGTGTCTCTTGTCTCTTGTGGTTTATTGCTATGCTTGTTATTCTGTCAATTAAAGATCCTAATGTAATGCTAGCTTGAATGATAAAAATCTAACAACATTAAACTAACCTAACTACTCAATTCCTTCTTTAAATTAATGCATCTCTAGTATCTAACATTGAGATAGTGCAATAATATCTTCATCCTAACAAATATTCTAGGAGAAATGTACACATTTGAGTATGTTAAATTCAAAGGTTATCCTAAATTTGAATCCTTGCGAATAGGAATCACTCATCAGAGGTCTTTAAAACACTTGAATTTACTATGTACTCATTCATTCTAGTTGCTCAAGGATTTGAAATAGCTTGAAAAGTTGGAACAAATAAGAATAGAGAGTCCGCTTTTGATAGAGTTACCACATTTTTGAGACAATTTGAGGTAGTTAAAAGAGATGGATGTGCTTGAATGTCATGGTATGAAGAGCATATCACCAATGAAAATTGTAGGTTTTGGTTACAGAGGGTTATCCATTAATAACTAACTTTAGCTTTCAAAATCAAGGGATTATGGATGTTCACGTGAGTGTTTTAATATTATTTGTATGAAAGGGAATGTTATTATCCAAGATATGCATTCTTACAAGCCTTCACCCTAGCCTAGAAATTGTTTACCTTTCAACAATATTTCATTATTACAGTTTCTTAGGTTGTCTATGAGGGCACTAAATGACATTTTATCTTGGTCTTATTGTGAGACCTTGACTTTGGATAGTTTTTTTTCAAGCTATCAAGACCTTATTTTTGGATGCCTTAACTAGCGTGTATGTTAATCAAGTTAAATTTGAATAATTCATAATTTAATCCATTAGGAGGGGTTTCTGACTTCTAACCCTGATACTCTATCTGATCATTATTGAGGCCCTAGGCTACCTCTTGCAACATTGGTCTACTTACTCTCAGTTGCATCAATGAGTTTTCATCTCTCGATTCCTAATGTTGGTTAGGTAGTTAATGGGATTTTTTCAAACAATTATTTCGTCACTATCTTGGAAGAAAAAGGGGAAGAGTTTATATTCAACATTTTAATGAATCTTTGAGTTTCAAACCACAACTGACTAAAATGCAATGTTATTGGACTCAATCTAGGAAAGTGTTTAGATTCATATTGATTCCATCTACCTTCCAAGATTTGTTGAAATCACTTTAGGAGTCAGTGTTACAAAAAATTGATAAGAATTTGTAAATGGATTACATGACCATTGTCTCTCACAACTAGATTCCAAATTTGTGAAGAAGTTCTTATGTTTACTCATGATATGTACTGCTCTTGTTGGGTTTTGTCTATTATGGCCTATCAACGACTATCCAAGAAATGCCCCAATTAATGGAGTTTGTATGCAAAATTTGCATCCTCATGAAGTTGATGGATCAACTAGGTTCCTTGAAGCCCACATTCTTTCTCCCACCTCATCTCCTAGAGTAAGTATTTTGGATCCTATGGGTTTTCCCTCTTAGTTTATTACAATTTATGATAAAATAAAGTTTAAACCTATAATTTATCTTTTTTCTCAAATGAGTGTAGTGAACAAATATCTTCTCATATATAAGTTACCAACATTTTATCCAATGTGTATTGCTTCTCGTATGACATTGTTTTCACTACTTCATATTTTACTAGAGTTTAGATTCCACTATATTACTATTCTCTTTGTAATATACATGTGTTATTTCACCTACTATATTATCTTAATTTCATTCTATACATAATCTAGATCAATGATATCAGAGAATTTTTCTTTTTTTTTGTTTATGTGTGCATGTCCCCAACAAGTCAAGGTATAGGAAGTTGGGCCTAGAACTACATGAGCCTAGTGATACTTCCCTTTCCAAACCAAGTATCCACCCATGACAAATGAAAATACATATGATGAAGTAGAATATCCTATCAATATGTTGTTCGAGCAGGCCCTTAGATGATAGAGGAATAATATGGTGGATAATTTTACCTAGATCCTTCGATGAATCCCAGTGGAAATGAAGACGTGTTCAACAAGTAATGACTTAAGCAGATTGATACCCTTCAAGATAAATTTAAATTTGGAATTCATTTGTTCAAAGGAAATATAAATGTATATTATTTGGAGAAATGGTTAAGTTCATTATAGGGTTATTACTATTTTCAAACATTTCCAATAATGAGATGATAACCTTTGCAATGCTTAAGTTCCTTAACCATGTCAAATATTGGTGGGATATTTATTGTGTGCAAGACATAAAAAATGAATCTAAATCATTTGGGATAGAACCCACTTGAGTGCTTTTATTGATGCCCCCAACAAATAATCCTACCTTGTTAGAAGCTACAATGACCAATACATGAGATTGACAACTTTGCACAAGGAGAAGGACAATGTGGTGTCAAAGTACACCAATACCTTCAATCCTTGCATTCAGAGTTTGTTACTAAGGACTCTAAGTAATACTTGGTTATAAAATACCATAGTGGCCTATGTAGGTAAATCCAATGTGATGCAACTTTTGGACATCTCTTTATTGGATTCGTTTATGGATATTATGTTGTCTGAGATCTAGAAAAAGTTTTTGTAGAAGGCTAAAAGAGAGTTTGGTTCTAGAAATTAGCCACAACAAAAAATGATAAAGGTAGTCCTAAATATCAAAACAAAGGATATTTTAAGGGTAAACTAAGATTGGGAAAACTAATCCAATATGCATATAAAGAAGAGTAACATGAATTTGAAAAAGGACATTGGAAAGTGGTGCAAGATAATGAAAAATTCCTTGAAACCGTACTAATAAATGGCTTTCCAAGAAATCAATTTTAACCTAGCTGAAAGCCTAATAATCTGATTCTAATTCAAATAAGGGAAAGCATAGAATCAACATCAAACAAGCTAGTGATACCATCACTACCATAATGGTACTGTTATCTCCCAAAATAAATTTATTTTGACAGTAGGAAGAATTTGATTTATGTAATGAAAGATATGAGGATGACTAACAAATTGAAGGTCTCTGTTTTTTATATGGTTGAAAAATTTAGAAGTTATAGCTTTCATTAGCTTAGGAGAGGCTTTTAATAACTCATTAGCCATTGAAAGGCTATGTTTCAGCAGTTAACGGTTTATCACGAGATAAAAGTAAACCAATGAAAACGGGCACGAGCAAGTAAAATGCAAAAACACTTTCAGTGCCTTAGGCTAGACTTCAAATGACTCATTAGCCACCAAAAAGTGTACCTTTCGACAGCTTAGGGAGAATACCAACAAGGATTTTTAACCACCGAAATCAGGAAACAAGCAACATTGGTAAAGGTGCTTTCGATGGCTTAGGTGAGACTCCAGACAACTCATTATCCATCGACTGGTGATGCTTTCGACAACTTATCGATCATTTCAAAGAAGATTGTAACCGCTGAA
This sequence comes from Pseudotsuga menziesii, assembly GCA_001517045.1. Lineage (NCBI taxonomy): Eukaryota > Viridiplantae > Streptophyta > Pinopsida > Pinales > Pinaceae > Pseudotsuga > Pseudotsuga menziesii. The sequence continues at coordinate 116,246 of LPNX010052043.1, forward strand.
AGCAGGAAAATAAGCGTCGGGGAAAAAGCGCTTTCAGTGGCTTAAGCGAAAGCTCGAACATTTCATTAGCCGCCGGAAGGATGGGTTTTCGGCGGTTAAAAGGGTTTTTTGGCAAGGCCACTATTTTCCAAAAGCTGTCTTTCACCACGATGTTGGGATAATGGTTTCGGTGGCTTAAGCGAAAGGGATATCACTTCATTAGCCACTGAAAGCCATCTTTTCGATGGCTAGTAGACAAACTTTTGAAGGCTATTAACCACCGAAAGGGTAAAAAGTGGAAACGGTTAGAAATCAGTCAAATCACACCCCGTCAACAAGATAAACAATCAGTGAAGGGCATGAGAAACCACCAAAAGGACTTGAGCCTGCATAAATGCGTGTGGGAATAAGTGAAGAAGGTCGTTATGAAACTAAAAAAGGTAAAAAGGAACTTGGACATCAGTGAGAAGGGCCAAGAAGTTGAAACACATAATGAGAATATCTTGAATCTACCCTACTCAGATTCTGAAGAGGAGCAAGAGGAAGGTGCAGACCTAGCTCTGCCGATTGTAGCAGTGACTAAAGAACTACCATCCCCCACACCAAAGGAGCAAGAGGAACCAACAAAGAAGGCTTCCTCCAGCAAGCCCAAAACTTAAAATATAAATCAATTACTGAGGAAAATTTATGAGATGGAGATTTTGGAAAGGGAAATAAAGAAAAATAATGCTGCATTGACCAGCAAGAACAAGTTGCTACATAAGTCTTACCTAGAGCAGAGAGAAAGATATATTTTCCTAAAGAGACTGAATACAAGGTACCTAAAAGATAATAATAGATTGCATAGGATGATTAGGCTCCAAATACTGTAGCTGAAGGAGGCCAAGGCAAACTCTAGAATCCACCCCATGTTGGAAACCCTAGCTGAATCTGCAGTTAGACTTCATCCTGCAGAAACTAGCCAGGTTGTTGTTAACCCTCCTAGCACAGAGCCTGTTGAAGAAGAAAGTTGAGCAGACATACCTAAAGGAAAATTTTTAGAAGAAACCTAATCATTTTTGGAAAACAAGGCTTTGGATGGCTTAGGAGGATGTTGGGGCAGTTCATTAGCCACTGAAAGCACCGCTTTCGACAGCTAACGGTTTCGATAGTCTAGCCTCTTAACCACCAAAAGCAGACAAAGGCTTCAAATTAAATTTTGGCTCGTAGGACCAGTTTTGGGTGAATATAGATGGCTTAGGGACAAATTCTGAAGATGAAATATGCAAAAGAAAGCAATAGGAAAGGTCTATTTCAGTTGTACTATGACATAACAGTGGAAAAGGTCACTAACACCTAGCTGTCAAAAGAAAACAGTGACTTAACCAGCAGAGGGCCAGTAGCAGTGATTTCCAATAGTTACCCCAGTTATCTGAAGGTTCATATAGTGAACTAATTCTTCAATTAGTTAGACAAGTAATCAGTTAGGGTTTTTAAACCTAATTTGCAAAAAACTATTATTTTGTTTATTTTTTGTAAAAACAGATCCACGTTTTCAGGATCTGTATATTTTCTAAAGGCTATAAAGCCTAAGACTTATTTTATGGAAAAGGTTCGACTTCGGGGGCTTATAGACCATACTATTGTCAGCTTCTCACTTTTCTCATGATTTAATATAAGCTATTTTGTTATCATTTGTTCAGCTTCCATTTCTATATTTTCTGTGCTTATGCTTGAATGTGTATTCAGGTTAAATTCAAGTTAATTAATGACTGATAGTTGTCACCCTATTGGCATGTTGATGTGATTTGAATTATAAGTACCATCCTCATGATTTATCCATTTATATGCATTTTTTTTGTGTGTAAATCTGCGAGCCTGATGATTTCTCCATCCCTGCACCTTATTGTCAACCTCTGAATAGTGGTAACTAAAATCCTTGTACCTAATTGAGTTTCATGCATGTCTTGAGAGTGGAAGGTCATATAGGTCACCTGAATTGATCCATATTAATAAACCCTAAAAATATTTAAGTTACCAGGCATCCTTGAGCTACAACCTAGAGGAGTTTCCTGGAGTGATAACAAATTGGCGTCGTTGCCGAGGAGAGAAGACTGAAGCTCAGCTTTCCTGGGAGACAACATAGACCCTTGCTTGATGATAGACAAATCTTGGGAATTATTCTAGTTGTAAAACATCTATCTAGAAACTCCATTGAAATAAGGTGGCTTCAAGAAGACCAAGTACCAAAGCAAACCCTCAGGGGCCACCAAAAACACCGGTTTCAGATCCAGAAGAGATCCTGAGAAGAGCTAGGGTTTCACTAAGGCAGACCAGTAGTGCTGCAAAGGAAGCTACATCAGGTATTTCAAGAAATATTTCTGTTATTATTTCTTCTGCTGAAACACTTAATTCTTAGGAATTTATAAATACATCAGAAAATTCTAGGTTTTGGGCATCTTCAAGCACTACTTCTTGTGAAGATCCAATCCCTAGTGACTCCACTAGGATAAGTTTACCACCACCACCTTCTCAGTTACTAGTTATATCAGTACTTCCTTCCTCCACCCTTCCCATACCCATTTCCAATATGTCTGCCCCTCAATTGACCAAAATGGAAAGGATCCTGGTAGATAGGTATGCCCCCCTAAATTTTCCAAATCCCCTCTCGACCATGCTCACTGGATATTACCTCAAGTACATGCCTAAGTTCACAGGAGAAGGAGATCCCACAGCTAAAGAACATAGAGAGGCATTTTATAGTTATGCTCAGAACATTAACATAGAACAAGAAGATGTATGGACTAGGGTTTTTGTGCAAAGCCTAGATGGTCAAGCTAGGAAATGGTTTAAAGAACTGTCTGCTGGGTCAGTGGCAGGCATTGAATCCCTGGATGACATCATCCTAAAACATTGGGGAGAGAGGATAGACCACCTTTATTATATCACGGAGTTTAGCAACTTGAAAAGAGAAAATGGGGAGTCTGTCTCCACCTTCACCAAGAGGTTCAACAATCTGTACAGCAAGATCCCCACGGAAATCGAGCCCACTGATACCTTAACTAGGATAACTTATGCTAATGCCTTTGACTCTAGTTTCTGCCTACTTCTCAAAGAAAGGAGGTCTGCCTCCTTATCACTCATGCAGGATGTTGCCCTATAGGTAGAATCAAACATTGTGGCATCTCAAAAGGTCAAAGGAAAGATAGACAGGAAGAAGCAGCCAGCAGACCCTATTGGGGCTTCTTCATCAGAGAACAAGATTCACAAAATGACCAAACTATTAGATAATCTGACTGCTGAAATGTCTAAGCTAAAGGACAAAGGACAGATACCTGTGAGGGGTAAAGGGCCAAGTGATTTTTCTCCTCGAAACCCTAATTTTTTCCCTTATAGAAGAGGAAACCCCCCAGTTTAGATTCTCAGAAGGGAAAGGAATCAAGGGGAAGATCAAAGAATAAGACCTCCATTTCAGAATGTTGTATTGGAAGAAGACCTAGATTTCATTGAAGAAGAAGGAGAAGCTGAAGATAACATCCACTGCATGGAGGATGAGGTAGACCACTCTTTTCTGACACGGGCAGAATATGAGGAAGCCCTAATTGATGAGTAGATCAGTGAAGGAGTTGTATATCAGGCTGATGGCCAAGGAGGGTACAATTTGAGGTCCATGTTGGTTTCTCCTCTTAAAAAGAATGTTATCCCTGTCAAACAACCTGCTGCACCAGCTAAAAAGGCTCCTGTTTTACCAAAGAAATGGGTGGCATTCCAAAACCATTGCAAAAACAAGCACCTTCATCAAGCCCTAACCAGGTCCAACTCAAATCTCCAGTACATGAGGTAACATTTCCTGATAGGGTGCATTATTCTTTCAACCTTGAGTCAAAGATTCAGAAATTGAAGATCCCTTTCCCATTAATTGAGCTAATGAAAAATGATGCATTCAAGTCTTCCATTCTGAATTCTCTTCAGCCAAAGGTGCATATTGATACTTACTTTGTAAATCTACAAGATGATAAACCTGTTGTAACCCTAGGCCCCATGATCAAAAACCTAAAGGAATCGTTCCCACCTTTCTATATATCCTTGAATATCCATGATAAAGTCCTTCATAACAGTCTGTTGGATTCAGGAGCTTTTCATAACCTAATGCCAAAAGTTGTGACGGATGAGCTTGGTCCCAACATCATAAAAACCTACCATGATTCATCCTCCTTTGACTCCAGAAAGGTCAAGTGCTTGGGCCTCATCAAAGACCTTGTTGTGAACTTAAATCAGCTACCTTCAAAAAGCATCATGATAGACATTGTAGTGGCTAATATCCCTCCAAAATTTGATTTCTTGCTATCTCAATCATGGAGCAAAAGGCTAGGTGGCACCCTTCAGATGGATCTTACATATGCCACCATCCCAATGTTTGGAGGGGAGACCAAGAGGATTTATAGGGGAAATCAACTGGCCTACATCATAAGTAATGAGAGCAATTCATTAAATCACCCCATCTATGCAGTGGACACCAATTTTGGGTCATGCATTCTGCAAATAGATGATTCTCAGCAAACATCAGTCCAGCTCACTAATCCCACCTGTCAACAGCTTGAAGAAGTGACCACAGCAGTCTGGAACATGTATTTTGATGGAGCTAGCACTCAAAGCTCAGCAAGTGCAGGTGTAGTATTGATATCCCCATCCAAGGAAAACATTCATCTGTCTTATAAGCTTGATTTTAAAACCACTAACAATATAGCAGAATATGAAGCCTTGTTGCTAGGATTTAAAGCTGTCAAGGATATGGGGACCATGTGCATAAGGATTTGGAAAGATGCAGACCTTATTATACAGCAGGTCAAGAACACTTTTTAGACAAAAAATGTCAAACTAAAGGCCTACAGGGACGAGGTATGGAAACTCAGAGACTACTTTTTTGTTTTTTGAACTGTCATATATACCTAGGGCTTTGAATCACCTGGCTGATTCCCTGGATGTCTCTGCAAGTCTGTTTATTCCTTGTTTTCCTCCTAAGCTTAGCTATGATGTTTAGGTTAAGTACAGGCCTTTCCTACCAGATAATGTCAAATTTTGGAAGGTGTTTGAGAATGATGATGAGCTTAGAAAATTCCTTCACCTAGTAGATGAATTCTCTAATATACATATAGATCAATAAAACCTAAACATAGAGGAATCCAAACAGCTCAAGTTGAAAGATAAAGTGGCTGAGAAGAACATTGTCCAATTACCCAGCAACTATATACCTCGGGGTCTAGTACCTCTGGAAGAGTTGTTTGATCATAATGACATCCCTTTTAGGCCTGCCAAAAAGAAGCAAAACCCTGTTGTCCAAGAACAAAACATAGGTAGCCAAAGCCATCCAAAACTGATAAATCTGTCTACTGAGTCGACTGCTAATCAGAGGTCAAAATTTTGTAGCCTGATAAAAAAATTTGCTAATGTATTTTCCTGGGAATACAGTGACCTGAAAACCTATGACACCAATATCATCCAACACAGGATTCGTTTGGAGAAAGACACCATCCCTTTCAAGCACAAGCTAAGATCCATCATTCCTCTCCTATTACTAGTAATTGAAAAAGAAATCCAAAATCATAATTCCCCTCAGGTAATCCATGTGGATTGCAAACCTAGTGGTGGTAAGGAATAAGAATGGGGAAATCAGGTTGTGTGTGGATTTTAGAAACTTGAACAAATTTTCTAAAAAAGACAACTATCCACTGCCCAAGATGGAACACCTATTGCAGAAAGTCTCAGGGGCTAGTGTCATGTCATTCCTAGATGGCTTCTCTAGATAAAACCAAGTTGTTGTGCACCCTGATGACCAAGAGAAGACTGCCTTTACCACCCCCTGGGGCACTTTCATGTATGCTAAAATGCAATTTGGGCTAATGAATGCTGGGAATACTTTTCAGAGAGCCATGGACCTAGCTTTTTTAGGGTTGAAAGATAAATTTGTGCTCATATACTGGGATGACCTAACTGTTTATTCTCACAGCCATTGTGACCATTTGCAGCATTGGAGGAAGGTATTTCTAAAGTGCAGAAGGTATGGGATATCACTCAATCCTAAGAAGTCTCAATTTGCACTCAGTGAATGGAAACTCCTAGGTCACATAGTCTCAACTGAAGGTGTAAATATTGATTCGGTAAGGGTGGAAGCAATCTAGAAGCTGTCCATACTAAGGTCAAAAAGGGACATTCAGTCCTTTTTAGGTACGATAAACTTTGTCGGGAGGTTCATTCCTAATTTCTCTGAGCTAGTGAAGCACATAATAGTCATGCTGAAAAAGGATGAAAAAATAAAATGGACTGACCAGGCAAGAAGCTCTTTCGAAGACATCAAGAAGGCTATCATGGAGGCCCCAACCCTGATTAGTCCTGACTATACTAAGAGTTTTGACATCTTCTCTTTTGCATACTATGACACAGTGGCAATTGTGTTGTTACAAAAAGATAATGAGGGTCTTGATCATCCAATTGCATTCTTCAGCAAAACCTTAAGAGATGCTGAGCTGAAGTATCATCCAATTGAGAAACAGGCTTATGCTCTCATAAAGTCATTGATGACTTTCAGAATTTACATTCTCCATGAAAATCTCCTTGCATATGTCCCTTCAGTTGCTGTGAAGGATGTTTTGACCGAGCCTGACATTGATGGCAAGAGAGCTAAGTGGATTGCCAAGCTCGTTGAGTTTGATAAAGAGGTGAAACCCACTAAGCTAGTAAAGGGATTAGGTTTGGCCAAACTCATGGCTAAAGAAAACTGTGAACTAATGCGGATAAACTTCACCTTTGTCAAATCAGCAAAGGTGCAGACTGTGGTAGCAGCAGAAGTAGATCAAGATCAGAATGACATTCCACCAATAGCTAAAAACTTGTCTTCATGTGAGTGGTACTCAGGTATTATTCAATTTTTGCAGAAATTATAAGTTCCTCCTGATCTCACTCCTAATCAAGCACGAGCTCTTAAGTTAAAATCTGTTAAGTTTTGCATAATTGACAAACTATTGTATTGCATCACTTTCATTCCAGCACATGTGGGGGCCACCATTATTGGAAAACCACAGTACACAAGATCTGAAGAGTAGTATACTACTGGCCAGTCCTTTTTGTTGATGTATGTACTTTTGTAAGGGCATGTGACCAATGCTAAAGATTTATAGGGAAGCAGTAGCTCAAATCCTTTCCCCTTAGGCCTATTGTGGTGAATGGGCATTTCCAGTAATGGGGTCTAGATTTCATAGGTGAAATAAATCCATCTTCCAGTGGGTAGCATAAATGGATCCTAGTAGCCACAGACTACTTTACCAAATGGATAGAAGCAGTACCCACCAGGAATGCCACTCATCAGGTCATCATGAAATTTTTATATGAGAATATCTTTAGCAGGTTTGGCTACCCATTAAGGTTAGTAATTGATAATGCACCTACTTTCAAAGCTGGGGAATTATTTAAAATGTGTGAGTCAATAGGCATTCAACTGGTGCATTCCACAACCTATTATCCTCAAGGCAATGGCCTAGCTGAGTCATCCAACAAAAGACTAGTCAAGATCATCAGGAAACTACTGGAGAGAAATCAAAAAAGTTGGGATTCTAACCTTAAGTTTGCTTTATGAGCTGATAGGGTAACCGACAAAAGATCTATAGGGACTTCTCCATTCAAGTTAGTTTATGGTACTGAGGCCATTTTTCCTATTCAGCTCATTCTACCAATGGAAAAATTCTTTCAGGAAGAGGAAGATGAACCAAATGATATGGTGAGGAGGATGAAGGACTTGGTGGAGTTGCAGCAAATCAAAGAACAAGTGATAGAAAAATCAGAATCCCATCAACAAAGGATAAAGGGCATGTTTGACAAAAGGGAAAAAGTAGACAACTTTCAGGTTGGAGATTGGATCCTAAAGTGGGATGTTGTCAGACAGGACAAGGGAAAACATGGAAAGTTTGATTCTTTGTGGATTGGCCCTTTTGTGATAGCTCAGGTATATAAGAATAACACCTGCAAATTGCAGAATCTGGAAGGGGAAGAAGTGTTTGATGGCCCAGTGAATGGGTGGTTTCTGAAACTTTACTTTATTTGAGGCTCTAAGGCCTTGTCATTGTAAATTATTAGTTAGTAGGTTGTTTTTTCTTACAGAATAAACTACATGCCCAATGGAACAGTAAATGATAGTGTTAAGTTTTTAGTTGCTTTTAGGGAAAGAAATTTTGGTCTGGGATTCTTGGGACCTCACTGGGAGGTTCCCATCTCCAAGTAGGAGCTAGATGTTATCTCCCAAAATAAATTTATTTTGACAGTAGGAAGAATTTGATTTATGTAATGAAATATCTAAGGATGACTAACAAATTGAAGGTCTCTATTTTTTATATGGTCGAAAAATTTAGAATTTATAGCTTTTGGTGGGTTAGGAGAGGCTTTTAATAACCCATTAGCCACCAAAAGGCTATGTTTTCATAGTTAATGGTTTAACACAAGATAAAAGTAAACCATCGAAAGAGGGCACGAGCAAGTAAAATGCAAAAACACTTCTGGTGGCTTGGGCAAGACTTCAAATGACTCATTAGCCACTGAAAATTTGTAGCTTTTGACAGCTTAGGGAGAAGACCAAGAAGGATTTTTAACCGTTGAAAGTAGGAAGCAAGCGACATTGGTAAAGGTGCATTCGATGGCTTATGTGAGACTCCGAATAGCTCATTAGCCACTGAAAGGTGATCCTTTCGGTAACTTATTGAACATTTCAAAGCATATTTTAACCGCCGAAAGCAGGAATATAAGCGTCGAGGGAAAAGCACTTTTGGTGGCTTAGGTGAAAGCTAGGACATTTCATTAGCCACCGAAAGGATGGGTTTTTGGCGGTTAAAAGGGTTTTTCGGCAAGGCCACTATCCGTAGAAAGTCGGGTTTCACCACGACACTAGGATAATGGTTTATGTGGCTTAGGCAAAAGGGATATCACTTCATTAGCCATTGAAATCCATCTTTTCAGTGGCTAGCAGACAAACTTCCGAAGGCTATTAACCACCGAAAGGCTAAAAAGTGGAAATGGTTAGAAAGTAGTCAAATCAAACCCCATCAGCAAGATAAACAATCAGTGAAGGGTGTGACAAACCACCAAAAGGACTTGAGCCTGCATAACCGCGTGTGGGAATAAGTGAAGGAGGTTGTTATGAAAATGAAAAAGGTAAAAAGGAAATTGGACTTCAGTGAGAAGGGCCAGGAAGTTGAAACGCACAATGAGAATATCTTGAATCTACCCTACTCAGATTCTGAAGAGGAGCAAGAGGAAGGTGCAGACCTAGCTCTGCAGATTGTAGCAGTGACTGAATAACTACCATCCCCCGCACCAAAGGAGCAAGAGGAACCAGCAGAGAAGGCTTCTTCCATTAAGCCCAAAACTCAAAAGATAAATCAATTACTGAGGAAAATTTATGAGATGGAGATTTTGGAAAGGGAAATAAAGAAAAATAATGTTGCATTGAACAGTACGAACAAGCTGCTACATAAGTCTTACCTAGAGCAGAGAGAAAGATATATTTTCCTAAAGAGACTAAATACAAGTTACCTAAAAGACAATACTAGATTGTACATTATGATTAGGCTCCAAAGACTGCAACTGAAGGAGGCCAAGGAAAACCCTAGAAGCCACCCCACATTGGAAACCCTAGCTGAAGCTGCAGTTAGCCTTCAGCCTGCAGAAACTATCCAGGTTGTTGTTAACCCTCCTAACACAAAACCTGCTGAAGAACAAAGTTGAGCAGACATACCTAAAGGAACATTTTTGGAAGAAACCTAATAATTTTTGGAAAATAGGGCTTTTAGTGGCTTAGGAGGACGCTGGGGAAGTTCATTAGCCACTGAAAGCGCTGCTTTCGGCAGCTAACGGTTCCGATATTCTAGCCTCTTAACCACCAAAAGCAGATAGAGGCTTAAATTAAATTTTGGCTCGCAGGACCAGTTTTGGGCGAATATAGATGGCTCAGGGACAAAGTCTAAAGATGAAAGACACAGAAGAAAGCATCAGGAAAGGTTTGTTTTAGTTGTACTATGACATAACAGTGGAAAAGGTCACCAACACCTAGCTGTCAAAAGAAAACAGTGACTTAACCAGCAAAGGGCCTGTAGCAGTGATTTCTAGTAGTTACATCAGTTATCTGAAGGTTCATACAGTGAACTAATTCTTCAATTACTTATACAAGTAGTCAATTAGGCTTTTTAAAATTAATTTGCAAAAAACTATTATTTTGTTTATTTTTTGTAAAAATAGATCCAAGTTTTCAGGATCTGTATATTTTGTAAAGGCTATAAAGCCTAAGACTTTTTTTATGGAAAAGGTTCGACTTCGGGGACTTGTAGACCATACTATTGTCATCTTCTCATTTTTCTCATGATTTAATATAAGCTCTTTTGTTATCATTTGTTCAGCTTCCATTTCTGTATTTTCTGTGCTTATGCTTGAATGTGTATTCAGGTAAAATTCAAGTCAATTAATGACTGATAGTTGTCACCCTATTGGCATGTTGATGTGATTTGAATTATAAGTACCATCCTTATCATGATTTAGCCATTTATATGCATCTGGTTTATGTGTAAATCGGTCAGCCTGATGAGTTCTCCATCCCTGCACCTTATTGTCAACCTCTGAAGAGTGGTAACTAAAAGCCTTGTACCTGATTGAGTTTCATGCATGTCTTGAGAGTGGAAGGTCATATAGGTCACTTGACTTGATCCATATTAGAAAACCCTAAAAATATTTAAGTTACCAGGCATCCTTGAGCTACAACCTAGAGGAGTTTCCTGGAGTGATAACAGGTACATCTAGAGGAACTAAACAATCCCAAGGAATATGATCCCTTCTTCTCATAGATATGGGAGAAGAAGACTCGACTACATTTCTTTGTTGATAAGTAGTTAGAGGAACATGATATCAGCAAAGGCTATCAAGAAGTTGAAGTTGCTGAAAATGTTGTACCCCTGTCCACACACCATCAACCTATTGAATTAGGATGAAAAATCTACAACATTCAGTAATGGCACGTGTGTAGTGTTTCTTAACCCTTGAACTTAGAACATAACCAGATATACGGATAATATACATGCAAAAATCCAAATACCAGACTCAACTAAAATGAAATAACATGAAATGAAACCTTATATAAAGATAATTAAAAGATACAAATCAATGTTCACTTACCTCTTGAAGTGGGGCAGCCTTTCACTTGAGCAAAGATCACAATAAAAAAATATTTGACATAAATTTCCCTAACCTCCTAGATTTTCAAATAGATTCTTAAAAGAACATCTCTAACTACCTGTGATCCCGTCATTAACAAGTTCCAACTACCTAGTAGGAATTATTTAGTAAAGAATACCATTTTGCATTGAATAACTATCTATTGGTCCTTTACGTAGGGAATATGGTTGAATTCTTTAATTAACTAATTCTTAAGTAGCATAAAGTACAAAGGTTAGTATAGGAACCTAATATTATCCTGCCCCTTCAAGAGTAACAATTGTCCTCAAGAATGAAGGTGAGGGAATCATTGTAGAATCATTATGGGTTCCCATGTGGCATCCTCTGCCTACATATATTCCACTCAATGAGTACTTCTTGGACCGTACACTTATGCAATTGACACTATTTACAATCCAATATTTTTTGGAGAGAACCAAATGGATCCCTCTTCATTAAGTTCAGGTAAGTTGGTTTTTACTTTGAAATTTAATACCCCATTCTTCTTGAGACAAGGCACATGAAAGATTTGATAAATATTAGACGAGTCTAGAAGAGATAACTTCTAGGAATCATGTCCAATGCATTGGATAATTATGTAGGTTCCATAGAACTTCGGTGATAGTTTATGATGGAATTTATCTTTGAGTGATATTTGTTTATAAGTTTGAAGGTGAAGAAACACTTGATTCCCCTCTAATTAAAATAACATTTTGAGAAATGTCGGTGAACTTGTTTTTTTATTCTATTTTGATTGATAACCAAAATGTTCTTTAAATTTGTGGAGGATGGTTGCACGTTATTAAGTGTGTTGTCTATTGCATGAACCTTGGAAGTGCTCGATGAATACAAAGCCACTAATAAGGAGTTTTTTCCATAAACCACTTCATATGGTGTCATCTTGGTAGCTCCCTAATAAGTGGTATTATAACACCATTCGGCAAGAGGAATCCAATGTTCCCATTATTGAAACTCTTCTAATGAGAAGCATTACAAATAACTTTCTAATCACTTATTGACCATGTGTTTGAGGGTGATATGTTGTGTTAAGGTTCAACTGGTTACCTTGAAGTTTAAATAGCTTCTGCTAATTTTTTCTAGTAAATATGGGGCTCCAATCTAAGACAGTGGAAGTGGGCATGCCATCTAACTAAAAAAATTGTCCATGAAGGCTTGGGAAAAAACATGCTTGAAAAAATGATCGACTACCACCATGATGACTGAATTGTACTAGCTTTAGGGAGTCCTACTAAAAAATCCATTTAGATGTCAGACCATGTATGTGTTGGGATTGGTAGTGGTTACAGCACCCCTAGTGACTTCATTGTCTCACCCTTTTGTATTTAATGTGTCACAAGCCATCACAAAATTATGGATGTACAGTTTCATGTCTTCCTAAAAGAGAGATAATTTATATCTTTCATAGGTTTTATGAAATCCCAAGTGATCTATTGTAGGTGATGAATGCAAATCCTCTAACATCATTTGTCTTAAGGAATATTTCTTCAATATAAAAATGGACTATTTATGCCTCAACATATATTGGTGCCATGTATACCCTTTAAGGGGTCTTGGATCTTCTTCAATCCTTTGGATGAGTTTAACTATAGTGTCATTTTCCAACCATTTTTTACGATCTTTCTTCTACAAACCTAATACAAGTATGGATAATGCTCAGAAGGACCCATCCTCCTCCAACTACATAAACAAAGTAACAACCACCACTTTTTCTTTTCCCTTCTTATATAAAATCTTATAACCATATCTCAAAATCTTAGTGACCCACTTATGACACGCTAGTGATAACAATATTTGTTCTATGAAATAATTTAGAGTATGATGACCAATATTGATCTAAAAATGCCTCCCTGTGAGATATGGGTGCCATGTCTCAACTACATCAAGTATGGACATCATATATTTTCATATGTGTATTTTCCCAAATTACAATCACACAATCACTTACTAGTGAAATCCAAAGTGTGCCCTTCTTGCATTAATATCGCTCCAAGACCTCTTATTGATGAATAACATCCTGGGATAAAAGTCTTGGTAAAAGATGGAATTGCTAATCTTGGAGCAGTGCACATTGCACTCTTTAAAGTTGTGCAACCTTGCTTAGTTCCTAAAGTTGTGAAACCTTGCTTAGAATTCTCTTTTAGCTGTAAAGTTAAGGGAGATGTAATTTTTTTCCATGATTTTTCACAAACTTCTTAAGGTATTCAATCTATCCTAAGAACCCATGCAATCTCTTCGGGGTCATGGGGTGGTGCCAATCTTGTATAGTTGCAATTGTATTTGGGTTTATTCATACGTATTCCTGTCTCACAATATCACCCAAGTATCCAACCTCTTAGGTCGAAGCATTAAACCTATTAGACCCCAAAAGAACATTTGGAATGTTTCATGAATAACTGGTGGCCCCTCAAGAGTTGCAATGTGTTATTTATGTGATTTAGGTAGGATTCCCATGTTGCGTTATAGCTCAAGATATCATCAAAAAATACAAACAAAAAATCACATAAGAAAGGATGGAAATTCTTATTGACTAGGCTTTGAAAGGTGGTTGGAGCATTACAAATTCCTAAGGGTATCACTAGAAACTAATAATGACCTCCATGTGTGCAAAAAGTTTTCTTAGGGATGTCCACCTCTTTAATCATGATTTAATGGAATCCAAAATAAAGGTCAAGTTTAGTGAAATACTTGGCATTGATTTCATCCAATATATCATTAATGACCATAGTGGGAAATTTGTCCTTGATGGTAAAACTATTTAGAACCCCAAAATCAATACACGTGCACCAAGTGACTTCCTTTTATAATACCATGACCACTAGGGATGAATAAGGGTGAGTACTGGTATGAATGACTTGCCTCCAATAATTTATGAATGATGTTTTAGATTCATTATTTTGTGCGAAAGGGATCCTATAAGGAGGCACAATGGGTGGTTGACTTCATGGAATTAGTGGAATACCATGGTCATGTTCCCCACATGAGGGCGGTAAAACCTTAGGTGTTTCAAATACACATTGTTTAGAGAGAACCAATTGCAACTTAATGTGAATGTCATGTGCGAGGGTGTGCACTACTTACATGGCATTGAATTGTGCAATAATGCCTAAGTGGCATTTTTTCAATAAATTCTATCTACAATATGAGGCAACTATTTCAAGGGAACATCAAGTGATCCCTTTGAGGGTGTTTTTTTCCCTTCCTTATTAAATTTAATGGATACTTGTTTCAAATACATGGCGACACAAAGTATGTAGCCATTATGCCCCTAGAAATACACCATAACCCTTCATTTCAATATCAAACATATGAGTTTTAAGATGGTATGCCCATTTGCAGTTTTAAATTTTCAAATCTAACCCTACATTTCATCAGTCCCCATTTTCTATCATAATTACAAAACTAAGTATACGGCAGACATAGCAATGGGTTTCTTCTGTGGTTCTCCTATGAATGAAATTGTGGGATTCCACTGTCAATCAATACAATCACTTTGTGATGCTTGATGTATCCAATCAACTTCAATATTTGAAGTGACAAAAAGCTTGATAAAGCATGGATATAAATTTGGGGTTCCTCTCTAGGATCTTCCAACATGGTGTATTTTTCCATGGGTGGAGTGGCATCCTTTACTTATGGTGCTTGAGTGTCTTCATATATTATGTCATTTGGGTGATACTTTGGGGACATATCCATTATGAATAGCTTTTTTAATTTACATTTATTTCCTATAATATATCACTCATCATAGTTATAACAAATCTTGAAGTGTTGGCATTCTTCCATCTCTTATGGAGACAACTTTTGTATTTCTAAGAGTTTATGGTTGAAGGTTTTGGGTGGTTTCCACGAGAGAAATAGTGTGAGTAATGAAGGAATGGCTTTTTTCTTGGGAAATGATCACCACATCAACTTCTCTAGCTCTATCAAAATATTTTAACCATGTTTTGGGGCACTAGATTAGGATATTTGATTTAATTGCCTCTTTGAGACCATTGATGAATATTTATCTAAAAAACGAATTGGACATTCCTTCTATGCATATTGTTAATTTCTCATACTCCATGACTATACCACTATGGAATAATTTTGTTAGTCTTCCTAGGTAGTATGTGTCTCATTCAAAACGATCATGAAGGATCTTCACAAATTGGGTCCAAGGAATGTAGTCACTATAATATTTTGTTTACCATTGCCACCTTTCCTTCATTCAAAATCCAAATATAAGCCTCCTAAAATGGAGCTTCTGGTAGCCATAAGTAATTCCCAGGAGAGAAAAATAGTGTTCCATTTGGGTAACCCAATACGAGGGATCTAAGCCATCAAACGTGTTCATGTCCACCTTCATAAAATGATATCATAAATTATGATATTGGAAGGGTGGATGTTGAGTATTTGGAGTCTGAATTTCTTACTCTTCATCTGCTAAATCATGTTTGATGGAATTGTTTTGATACCAATGCATTGACATATCACTTACAATACCTTTCCCTGGTCATTTACAATTGCAGTGAGTTCTTTGACTACAAATTCAAGTCAAGAAAATTGACCATCGAGCTTATTTCGTGGGTCATGGTTTTGGTTCTCTAGGGGTGCCATACTATGGGTATGGAAAATGGAAACCCTAAAACTCCTACAAAGTGTTAATAATAACTTATATTAATACAAATAGTGGTTCAAGATGAGCCTTTGAAATACACCCCCAAACACAATATTTTTGGGTCCACACAAAAAGGATTGTTGTACATATATACCAACATGATTAGCATGACACGAGGATTGTTTTGAAATAGGACAACTTCTATAGCTCTCAGATATACCAAAGGATTTCCAACAATAGTACTTATCCTAATATTTCATGACATCAACTAAAGAGGATAGGTTGTACCCTTAATTCTAATACTTGATATCCTAGAAAGTGAGAGTGATCTTCCCAAGTGTTATCCTTAGTGTACTATAGTAGTAGGAAAACCATCACTTTATGTAAGGCTAGTTCCAGGTGTACCTAAAGAGCTTATAATATACCTGAAGATATGTGGAAAACAATTATGTATACATCTGTTGTATGATGCAGCACCACTCAAAGGGGTACCGACATAGGTTACAAGGGTATCCAACAATGTGGCGCAACTTGTATTTTCTATGTGTATTCTTCCCTTATCACAATTTTACCTGTAAAAAAAATATTTGTGTTATTTAAAGATGCCATAACACATATCTAGCCTAAGAAAATGTACAAAAATATAGAAGTGTTCAAGTTCAAGAGAGAGCTTTGATACCACTTGTATTGTTCCTTAACTCTTAAACTTAGAACACAACCAAGTATACAAATATTATAAAGGCAAAAAACTAGATAGAAGAGATGATTGAAATAAAATAATGTGAAATAAACCCTTATGTTAAGATAACTAAAAGAGAGAAAGTGGTGCTACCTTTCACTTGATCATAGCTCACAATACAACAATATTTTACAAACCACTCCTTATCCTCCTAGCTCTTTCAATGGATTCTCAATAGTACATCTCTAACTACTTTTAGTCCCAACTTCATTAATGAGTACCAACTAGCTAGTGGGCCTTATTTAGGAAAGAGGACCATTTTCCATTGAATAATTATTTACTACTATCTAATGGGCCTTTATTTAAGTAACATAGTTGCATATATGAATTGACTAACTCCTAAGTACCCTAAAGTAGGGAGGTTGTGGTAGGACCCTTACAACATGCAATATTGTGTGATGTTACCCAACTTGAAGTTTGTGATGTTCTTTTAGGACAATCATATATGTGGAAGCATCATGTTGTTTATGAGTCTAGGTCCCATAGTGTCATTTCTACTTTCGGAGGTAGCTCTATAAGTTACTAAAAATATACCCAACTACCATAGTCTTTCTAATCATAACAAAGCAAGGTAGGAAGGTAATATAATAGATTGGGAGATTAACCTTCTTCATGGTAAAGTAAAAAGGTGAATGGAAGATCATTGCAACCACTAAAGTATTTGTAAGGTGTCTCCATACATAGAAAAAGTAGGTGGAAAATAAGGTGAAAGAATATAGAGGAAACTTTTCCTCACCTGTAGAGGTGCCTAATTTGTAGTGTTATCTAGAGCATGCAATTGATTTGATGTCGGTTTCCCCTCTGTATTATGACCTTGTATGCATGCCCTCTCTTCTAGAGAATAAGGTTATCAAACCCATACTTAAGAGCTAACACAAAAGGATCACATTAAACCAAGCTTCTCAACTTGTGGGCATTAGAGGAATTTTGGGGTCTAAAATGGGCCTCCTAAGGAAAGTAATAAAATAATAGTTAAAATAATAAAATAATAGTTAAAATAATAAAATAATATTGNATCAATTTTGATGGCTCAAAAGAAGGAAGATATGTGGTGACTTTGTATTAATTGCAAAACCTGGAACAAACTCACAATCAAGAAGTGGTACCCAATCTCTTGAATCAATGGTATTCTTAATCAACTCAAGGGCCCAAATTTCTTTAGCAAGATTGATCTAAATTCAATCTATCATCGAGTGATGATCAAGATAACAAATGTGTGTAATACAACCTTCAAGTCTAAAAATGTCTCTTTTAGTGGTTGTTCATGTCTTTTGGCTTGACTAATTCGCCAATGACATGAAAGATGATGATGGATGATATATTGTGGCCATTTACTACTTTCTTCATAGTAATATATCGAGACAATATCCTCATCTTTAGTAAACCCAAGAAGAAACATCTTAAGCACATCTAGCAAGATAATGCTAATATAGAGAAGTGCTCATTATCCATGTAGAGAATTCAATATTCGAGATAAATCATGGATGTGTGTGGTTTGCATGTGGATCTAGCCAAGGTTCATGTCATTCATGATTTACTGGCCCCAAAGGTACTGACATAGAATAACAACTTCTCAAACCTTGACAACTTATACCATAGGTTTGTCTATGGTTCCTCTCATATCATTTGGCCACTCAACCAAGTGACAAATGGTAGATACAAATCCAAGTTTGTTTGAGGTGAGGCACAACATAAAGCATTCAAAGATATAAAAAACCGCCTGTGTTCAACACCATCCTCATTCTACACCATCTTTGTCTTCCCTCTACGCCATCTAAACAAGTTTTAGAATTTTATCCCAAGGATGGATTTCTAATCCATCTACGCCATCTTTGTATTCCCTTAGGTGAGCAGGAGAATTTGATTAAAGAGATGAATTACAATGGGGTGGAAGGTCACTTCAACGTGGAGAAAACAATCATATTTTTATAGAAATAATCCTATTAGCCAAATATTTGGAAATACATCAATACGTATATAAGATCGTGCACTACTTATTCCATTTCTAAACCTGCCATCAAAAAGTATGGGTTGTGGATTTTGTGAACCTATACCTACTATAGATAAACCTTGGGACTAAAGCTCTGTGGATTACATGCACGTGTTTCCCTCAACCATGCATGGTAATGATTGTGTATTTTGTGGTTGTTAATCAATTATCTAAGATGGTTATTCTGGCACCATGTGAAAGAAGGGTATTATGGTGGAAACCATTTGTAAGCTCTTCTTTGAGCACATTTGGGTTCATTTTGGGCTACCATAGACCATTATTTTATATAGTGATAACATGTTCCTTTTAACTTTTGGTCTAGATTATGCCTAATGATGGACACCAAATTGTCCAAATTAATTTCCTTCTAGTCTTTGATTGTTGGATAGACATAGGTAGTCAATAAGATTGTAGCACACCCCAATGCTACACAGCCACACAAACAGCAACTAATAACACTCATGGAGCTCTGTACAGGCTCCAAAATTTCTTGAAACTTTTGATCATAAACCATAGGAAAAACACCACGAGCCACAAAGGACTCAAGAACTACTAAAGTGTAAAATAATTCAACTTAACAAGCTTAGTGAAGGCTTAATCACAGGTTAAAAAAGGATTAAATAATGGTTAACATTGTTAAGTAACCATTAATCAAGAATCGATGGCCTAAATCCACCTCTACGATCTAAAACAGACGATCCTGACCTTTTCATGTCAATATCAACCTTATTGACATCAATAGTGAGGATTCGGTACATCCAAACCAGCAATTCAACATACCCTGCCGACTTCCAACTGTTAATGTTAGTTGTTGGGAGTTGACACCCCAAAACAATAAAACAACCAACCCTCCCAACTTCCGACTTCCAACGTCGACAATCCAGAGTTGGAACTTAAAAATGAGAAAACACAGCAACAAAAGCTAACTTTCGACTTCAAACTTTGACAGTTGGTAGTTGGAACCGATATGCAAAACTTCAAATGGGCACTCCCGACTTCCGATTTTTTACGTCAGCACATAAGGAGTCAAGAGTTGGCACAAACCTGTCAACACACTGAACACCCTGCCTTCCAATTTCCAATGTCAGTAGTAAAAAATCAGGAGTCTGCACAAACCCATCAACAGTCACAATTACATCAGCACGGTGATCGATGGTCATGATCACTCTTATTTAACCAACTAACACAACCATTTTTATGGAATGACTGAGGCAGGGAAAGGAATAATAAACTCAAGGGAATTTCTGCCATGCTTTGACACTGAAACCCTAATCACAAAGCAAACATCCAGATGCTTTGATGCCCAAAAACGTAGGGAAAAACAAGAAGGAACCAAGGAAACTCACCGCAGCCCAATACTCAAGGCATTTTCAGCCTTCCAAATAGTCGACATGCTTCCTATAGACCAAAAGATCCATTTACATTTAGACACCAAGAATGTGAAACACAGTAAGAATTCATAGTATTTAAATATCATTCTAATTAGCATTAAACATAGGGATGCAACCAAGTAATTCATATTGTCATGCTGGAATAGGATTTAACTATAAAAACTACCAAACAACTTGGAGAACATCCAACATGCATCCCTTCATACAAGTTTTCTTCAACGTCCTCTAGAACCTATGGGCTTGGCTACCGTAAATCAAGCTAAGGACTGATTCAAAAATATAACATACCATGACATCCCTTGGATCCTGTTGGTTAATCCACAAATGTTCAACTAGGGCATGTCCTTAATTTGCATGATTAACAAGCATACAAAATAGATGTAGGAACCCATTACTTATTCCAATTCTTAAAATGATCCCTCTTCTAGACATGATTTAAATAGGCATACATACATTGACATCATTCACATATTGTTATGTCACAACAAAAAAGCACTCATTTTCTCATTCATAATAGTATTAAGATCCATAACTTATATGAAATCAACAATTGGCAACTGGCCTTATCGTAGCCACACTCCACCCAACCTTAGGTAGTTCTACTCACAATCTTTCAATAAAACATCACCCCTGAGTTGAGACTCATGCGTTCACCACCAGACATCTCTCAAGGTTCCAAAATATTAGGAAATAACACTTCAAAGTCAAGATTTACTAGCTTTCAACCAAATCCATGTCAAATTGTGCAATTCATATCCTTGGTTTCCTTCTACTAGCACAACAATGATAAACGTCAATGTCCTATGTGGTTATAATTCCACCAAGTCATTTGAATTCCTATTCTCCATTTCATTGCAATTAATAGGGAAATGATACACAAGTTCACAAACACAAGATGGTTGAAAACCTAGCTTGGGTATTCTGGCTTCACACCAGCCCAATACCACTGCACACCATCCCAATATCGTTGCACACCAGTCCGACAGGATGCTTTTATTTTGGTTCTAGACATGACCTATGTCCAACCAGTGACTCCCTCAATTGGACAAATGATCAGTGGATTCCCCTCTTCTGCTACAATCAGGTTTACTCTTTATAGAATTGTCCTCCTTTGCGCATCTCTCACCTCCTTTGCAAAGCGCATAACTCCCTTCCTTTTCTTCCCCTTTGAGAGATAATTGCATTACCATGCTCCCTCCTGGGAGTGTCTTCTTAACTCCTCTCACATCACATTTTCATAGTAAGGTAAGAAGAGTGGGGTGGGGAGGGTAAGTATTATTTGTAGTTGACAACATCCTGGTGCAGTCAGACCACACTTCCTTAATTCCTATACTGGCCTTCTCCACCAACCTTCTGCATGCATTCAATGATTGGGGAAAACAGTTAAGAAGGTAGATAATTGGTCAATTCAGAGACATAGAAAAATTTACTCCTGGTTAGCAGGGATAAACAATATTATAACTTGGCTTAACAGGTTATTTACAAGACCCTTCCCCTATCACTATCTTGGGTGAACACATGAGTCCTCGATCTTCCAGCATTCTAGCTTCATCCACAACTAGTTGGAGTTTTATATTAACATTAAAAAATTTACAATGAGTCCTTCCACGTGGCACTCATAATCATTTACATATTTATATTTATCAACTAGGGTTTTATCTGGGTTGTTACAAAGATGATTGTGCATATCCTCAAAGTGTACAACTCAAAGCATCCACATGCATCATATTGCAACTTTCATTCTGTCAAACATAGCTACAACAGATCCCTTCATAGTGTTATTATACATAGCCCTTTTAAGGTATACTTGGGGTTCCAATCATTGGTCCAATTAATGTAGCTCTACTTGTTGAATATACATAGAAAGAGTGTGTCCTCCCATGCCCAAACTAAGGTAGACATAGTAGCCAAATTTATTGAATGGATCTAGCACATCCAACAATAGGTTCATGGTTTTTACAAAAAACCAAATATGCAAATTACAAGCAACAACATCATCAACATAGGGTTACACAGAAGTTTTGTTAAGTTTTCTATGCTGCCACAGCTTAAGTCCTAACTTGATAAGCATTTAATACATTTTCACAATAACATCATAAAGAGGATCATTGAAAGAAACACAATCACAAGGTACATAATAATTTACCCTGGGAAACCCTAAAGGGAAAAAAACAACAAAAAATTCCTCAATATAGATTACCAAAATGCAATGACCAAAGAAAAAGGTCTCATAGAGAGAGAGAGAGAGAGAGACCAAATCCCAAGCATAAGAGCCAAACACCAAACACACTAGTCATCCTCCTTCTATGTCCCTCCTTCTTTCTCTCTCTTGTGCAATACAAGTGTGAGTGAGTGTGTATAAATGAGGGAGGGTGCCTCCCTATTTATAATAAACTTCCCAATTGAATTTTAACCTAACCGGGTCGACCTGTCTAGCTGACAAGATCGACCTACCTAGGAAATCTCACAATAATAATTATATTATTCTTTTCTAGGTGTTATTGACCCGACTTACAATGGAGGGTTTACCTCATGACTTTTACATGACCTTTCACATCAATGACATCTCTCGATGGAGGAATAATAATAATGTAAAGTACAAGTAGAATATTCTTCAAAGTTACATTATTTTAACACTCCCCCTTAACAAGAAGGGTATTCTATTGACAACAACAACAGCTGGTGTGGCTCTACACAACATCATCGAAAGGAGAGAGGAGGAATCATCAACATCATATTTTGGAACATTATTTGGTACATCTATAAATCATCAGAAGTTTTGAACAACAACATCATCTTCAACACAGACCTGGAGTATCATTATCTACATCATGGAACTAGGGCATCATCATCTATAGCATGGAACCGGAACATTATTAGCAACATGGAGTTGGAGCATCATCATCTGCAGCATGGAACTAGCGCATCACCTGTAGCATGGAGCTGGACCATCATCATCATCAGATGGAAAATCATCATATGCATCATGGATATGGAGCATCATCATCTACAGCATGGAACTAGGGCATCACCTGCAGCATGGAGCTAGAGCATCATCATCATCTGCATCAACATAGAACTGTTGGAATATCATCATCATCGTCATCTTCAGTACAGAGCTAAAGTATCAACATATTCAATATAAAAATTGATACATCACTAACAATGACAACACGAGGTTGGCTCATCAGCATAAAGTTAGAATAATAACAACGACAACACGATGATGGCTCATCAACATAAAGCTAGAATAACAACAACGACAACATGACGCTGGCTCATTAGCATAAAGCTGGAATAACAACAACGATAAGTGATAGGCATAACAACATCATCATCAACACCTCGAGGTTCGAGTAACATCATCTATGGTAGGTGTAAAAACAACCAACATGATCCTTTCTTTCAGAATTATGGGATCATGGACAACACATTTGTTGTACTCAGATGATCCTTCCTTTCGAAATTATGCGATCAAGTCTTTGCGAAGCTACCAATACTAATCACATCTGACACATACATACTCAAGACGATCATTCCTTTCAGAATTACAAGATCAATTCCACCACTAATAACCTGTACGATCCTTCCTTTCATAATTACGGGATCAAATACACTAACATCATGGACGATCCTTCCTTTCGGAATTACATGATCAAGTCCACAAACATCCTATATGATCCTTCCTTTCGAAACTATGAGATCAAGTCCACTTAGATCAACATTTAAGACAATCCTTCCTTTCAAAATTATGGGATCAAGTATAATGATGATTAGTCACAACATCTTGGACAATCCTTCCTTTCGGAATTACAGGATCAAGTCCACTAACATCCTGGACGATCCTTCCTTTCAGAATTACAGGATCAAGTCCACCACTAACATATTTGACAATCCTTCCTTTCGGAAATACGAGATTAAGTCCACCACTAACATCCTGGATGATCCTTCCTTTCAGAATTATGAGATCAAGTCTAACATGATCAACCTTTAAGACGATCCTTCATTTTAGAATTACGGGATCAATTCTAAGGATGATTAATCCCAACTGAGCTACATGTTGTGATTAGGATACCATAGTATCATCAATACTACTCCCCCTTTCGAGGGAAGTCCTTACGAACAACACTAAGCTTGTATCGAAAGTGTTTAAACTTCACACGAGACAGAGGTTGAGTCAACACATCTGCAACCTGCTCATTTGTGCTCACATATTGGAGCTTTATAGATCCCTTCTACACCATGCCACAAATGTAGAAGTACCGGATTTCTATGTGCTTCATCTTATCATGGAACATGAGGTTCTCTGTCATCTTCCTCCAACTTTCGTTATCACATAGAATCACGGTAGCATCCATCTCTAGATCAAATAGATATGAAAATAATTCTAAATCCATATGGCTTCACAACTGGCAAAACAAGCTGCAATATATTCCACTTCGACGGTGTTGAGAGAAACACTGGACTGCTTCCTTCTTAGCCATGAGATCATGGTTGACATAGATTGAAACATCCCCCTAAAGTTCTCTTTCTATCTAAGACACTTCCTGCCCAATATGAATCTATATAACCAAACAGTCTGAAGTCATGATCTCTAGTATAATTGAGACCATAGTCTATCTTACCTTTTAGGTACCTCATCACATGCTTTGCAACTACCTAGTAAACATGTATGGGCTCAACCAGATACTAACTCAAAGTGTTCACAGCAAAGCATATATCTAGTTGGGTATTCGTCAAATACATCAATGAACCAATGATCTGTTTGTATAGTGTCACATCTGCTAATTATGATGAAGAATCAGCCAACAACTTCAAGTGTGTATCCATGGGTGTGGCCATGGATTTACATTTCAACATGTCAAATATTTTCAGGATTTCCACTGCATACTTCCCTTAGTTAAGGAAGATTCCTTCTAGGCTTTGCCATACTTCAAGACCTAGAAAATAATGCATCAAACCAAGGTCTTTCATCTCAAATTCTACAGTGAGATTCTTCTTACACTATGATATTTGCTTCTCATTACCTGTCAAGAATAAATCATCCACATACAACAACAATATGGCAGTTTCATCATCCATAACCTTGAAGTAAAGGTTAGGATCATCCTTACTTTCGGTAAAGCCCAAGATCATTAGAAAACTATCAATTCTTCCATACCAAGATCTTGGAGCTTGCTTCAATCCATACAGAGCCTTTTCCAATTTACAGACATGTGTCCTTATGTCTTGGACTTCAAAACCTTGTGGTTGTTCTATGTACACTTATTCTTCATTAACACCATTTAGGAAGGATGTTTTCACATCCATATAGTGTAACTTCCATTTTGTCTTAGCTGCTAGTGCCATGATGGTTCTGATAGAAGTGTACCTTGCTACAGGAGAAAATGTCCCTTCATAATCAATTCCTTCCTTTTGAGAGAACCCACGGGCCACAAATCTGGCTTTGTATTTCTTGATACTTCCATCGGATGTATGTTTTATCTTGTAGATCCATTTGGATGATACCAAAATTTTACCTTCTAGTTTGGGAACTACTTCCCACACATCATTCTTCATTATGGATTGGTATTCTTCCATCATGGATTCTACCCGTTCTCTCTTTTGAAGTGTTGCTTCAAAACAAGTAGGTTCTTTGTCTACAAGATCACACATCAAAGCCACATAACTAGGAAATGGATTTGGCTACTTGCACTACATCCTAGAGCCCTCTGGAGAACCATACCTTTCTTCTTCTTCAACAATATCATGAGACGAAGATGGCTTTATCTTGTGGGAGATATTCATGTTGGGAGGTTCTTGGGGCTCCAGCATAGCATGTTCTTCTGGAATCTCATCATCAAGAGAAGTTGCAACTTCCTTCATCGGTTCTACAGCTCTGGGAGCTACATCTTCTTCATATCTTTCTTAAAGTTGGTGCTTTCTCGATTTCTTGAGAGTTGTATCTTCATCAAAGGATACATCCCTACTAATTTCCATGTGATGGTAACTTAGTATATAGATTCTAAATGCCTTTGATACCTCACAATATCCAACAAATATTCATTTATTTCTGGAAGGATCCAACTTGGTTCTTTTCTCTTTTGGAATATGAACGAACACTAGACAATGAAATATCTTGAGGTGACTTACCTCTGTTTTCTTTCCTGTGAAAATTTCTTCATGCTTTTTGAACCCAAATGCACTATGGGATATTCTATTATGGACATATATTGTTGTCCTTGTTGCTTCATCCCATAAGTGGATAGGAAGATCTTGATCATGGATCATAGCCTTTATTGCTTCCATAATGGTTCGATTCTTCCTTTCAGAATCACCATTCTGTTGTGGATTATAGGGAGTGGTAAGTTCCCTCTTAATCATGAAAACTTTGCAGAAGTTTTCAAATTCATTTAAAGTATACTCCCCTGCATTATCTAACCTAAGTGTCTTGATCTTTCATTCTGAAATATTCTCTACCAAGGCTTTGAATTCCTTGAACTTTCCAACACTTCAACTTTTTATTTCAAAAATTAAACCCAAGTCTTACGAGAGTAATCATCATTGAAATTTACATAATATACATACCCACTTAAATATGTTGAGGACATTGGACCACATACATCTGAGTGTATAAGTTCCAATATTCCTTCCGACTTGGTGTCGCTCTTCGGAAATGGATTCTTTATGTTCTTTCCTTTTGCACATCCTTTGCATATTCCTTCATGGTCAATATTTAGGTCCAGTACACTTGTGACTACTTTTCTCACATGTGGTAGGGATTTGTAGTTTATATGAGCAATCCTTATATGTCATGGTTCACATGGAATTGTAGTATCATGAATCAAGGTTGCTTCTAAGTGACCTTTCAATTTATACAGGACACCTTCTTTTGTTCTAATGACATATACATCTTCTAGAGAACACATTCTTCAACTTATTCTTTTGCTAACTTCTTAGGAGTTTCTTCTTCCTCTTCGGCTAAGTCAACATGATGTCTTTTGTTATTCTTCCTCTTAAATTCTTCTTTATTTGTTGTACAATTTCTAGCAATGTGTCATATCTTATCACAATGGTAACACTGATAAGAGGAGAAATATTTATGCTTGTAATCTCCCTTTTTATTCTCTTGAAACTTCTTATGAGGATAATACCCCTTATGACTTTCCTTCTTGAAATGATGTTTTCCTTTTCTTCTTCTAGTATGAGTATCTAGAGCATAGTCATCATCTCTAAGCAGTGCTTCTTAGTTAGATACTATATCTTCCTCTTCCATTTCTAAACGGAAACATACAGCCATTTAGATACGGATGTAAGTTTTAAACTTGTGCAGAGAAGCAAAGCATACAGATTCTTTTAAGCAAAATAGAGATCTCAACACATCAGTCACACATAAACATGGAGATTTACCCTAGAAACCCTTAACCGGGAAAACCAAAAAACCTTGGAGCCACACCTCCTATTTTCTCTTCATTATATTATGATATCCTCACAATACAAAATATAGGTATTCCGCAACATCCAAATACCCTAATCCGTTAACCCAGATTAGAAAAAGACTCCAATCGTTTAACCGGGATTAAGTTACATATTTTTAGACAACTTCTAAAAATAGCCACAAACAACTATAAATAGCCATAAAATCTATAAATAGCCAAAACAATTTTCTCACTGCACTCGCATCGAAAAAGGCCTACAGCCTGTTTCCATCGAAGGTGCCTTTGGGATCGCCGAGCTGCAGCACTAACATGCGCACCTCCCCTCCATACACACATGCAAAGAATATAACATATACCCAACAAGTTTCTTCCTCCTCTTTGGCTAAGTCAGCATGATGTCTTTTGTTATTCTTCCTCTTAAATTCTTCTTTATTTGTTGGACAATTTCTAGCAATGTGTCATATCTTATGATAATGGTAACACTGATAAGAGGAGAAATATTTATGCTTGTAATCTCCCTTTTTATTCTCTTGAAACTTCTTAAGAGGATAATACCCCTTGTGACTTTCCTTCTTGAAATGATGTTTTCCTTTTCTTCTTCTAGTATGAGTATCTAGAGCGTAGTCATCATCTCTAAGCAGTGCTTCTTAGTTGGATACTCTATCTTCCTCTTGAACACATTCTTCCCATAGGGCATCAAATTTTAGGCTTTCCTTTCTTACACATATTATCTGGATGAAGGAGTCCCATGGTGTAGTAAGACCATTGAGAGCGTTCATTACTATTTCAATTTCATCAATCTTGTCTTCAATTGCTTCCATTTGTTCTTTGAATTGAGAGACGCTTGTTAATTATTCATGGATAGATTCATCGTTTCTCATCTTTGTACTTTTGATTTGGGATCTCAAGTTCATATTTTAGTTGATGTTTCTTCCTTCATACATTCCTGATAAGGCATCAAACATCTCCTTAGGTGTATCCTTGGAGGATACTTGAGCAATCAAGTTATCCTTGATATAATATGTTATGATCCTCTTGGCTCTAATCATGTCTTTCTTATACTTTTACTTTGCTTCATCTTCTTCGGGATACGACACAACTTCCTTGATGAACTTTGCAAGATCATTCTCTTCTAGAATGAGTCTAATTAAGTATTTCTAAGAACATAAGTTTTATATTCCTCTCAAATTGTCATCAATCTTAGTGCTTGGAGACATCTTGTCCCAAAGAATAGAAAATGACAAACAAATGAAATTTCTCATAAATGAAAATTGTACTTACCGATAGCTTTTGAGAGCAGGAAATTAAACAAGCGAGAACAATTGAAGTCTACATGCAATGAGAAAATGTTGGAAATTATGTAGGAATTAGCAAAGTGGTGACAATACCACCTAGGGAGAAAATTCATAATCCACACAGACCACAATAGTCTTCAATACCTACTTCAACAGAAAACATTATCCATGGAACATTAGAAGTGGATAGAAAAAATCGTTGCCTTCGACATGGAAATAATACACAAAAAGGGGAAGGAAAATGTAGTCGCAGATGCACTCTCCAGAAAAGATGAGGATATTACCTCTTACTCCATTTCAGTCGCAATTCAAGAATGGATAGATGAAATACGAAGCGAATATGCCATGGACCCACAAACAAACATTATAATTAACAATTCCAATCATGACCCCAAGTTTGAATGGAAAAACGATATCCTTTGGTATAAGGGGAGGATTTATTTAAACTCGAACTCTAAGTTTAAGGTTAAGGTAATGAAGAAATCCCATGATTTACCAGTCGCAGGACACGTAGGATTCTTCAAATCTTATTCTAAATGCAAGAAGGTCATTTTTATGGAAGGGAATGTAAAAATATATCTAGCAATATGTGGCAGAATGAGACAAATGCCAGAGGAACAAAAGAGAAAAAAATTCACCCCAGGATTACTCCACCCCCTACACATTCCAAACAAGAGATGGGAAGAGATATCAATGGACTTCATCGATGGGTTACCTCCATCAGAAGGAAAGGACAAAATATTTGTGGGGGTCGATCGATTAACCAAATTTGCACACTTCATGGCAATAAAAAAAATAGACACAGCAAAACAAATTACAGATATATTTTGCAAGAATATTTACAAATTGCATGGCTTCCCAAAAGTCATCGTCAGCAACAAAGATGCAAAATTTAATGGAAAATTGTGGAGGGAATTTTTCAAACAAGTAGGCACATCACTCAATATGATCTTAGCTTACCACCCCCAAACAGATGGTGAGACCGAAGTCGTAAATAAATGCTTAGAATCCTATCTACTTTGTTTCGTAACAGATAGGAAAAACCATCGGTCTCAATGGCTACACCTAGAAGAATTATGGTACAATTCAACGTACCACACCTCCGCAAAAATGACCCCTTCTAAGTTTTATATGGGTATCAAACTCCAAATTGGAAGGAGTTAGTTCTAAACAACATTAATGTTACAGAAGTAAGGAACCAACTAGAGAAATCTTTAAAAATGATTGAATTACTCAAGGATAACTTAGTCATGGAAAAAACCCGTATGAGGCAATAAGTAAATCAACGCAGAACAGAAAGAGAATTTGAAGTTGGAGACTGGGTGTTCATAATACTCCAACCCTATAAACATGCATCTCTTAAACACAGAGGAAAAAACAAGTTGGCCCCAAAGTTCTATGGACCATATCATATTACCAAGAAGATTAGTCAAGTTGCGTATAAATTTTATTTACCCGATAAAATTCATATCCACAATGTCTTCCATGTATCATGTCTCAAAAAAATGTTGGGGCAACATCAAACGGCGCAAACAATACTTCCTATGTTAGATGATGAAGGAAGGGTCATTTTGGAACCAGAGGCAATCATTGCAACCAGAGAAAGAAGACTTTGTTCTCCAACACTCAAGGAATATATCATTAGGAGGAAGAATTTTCCAGATGAAGATGCACCATGGGAGACAAAACGGTTTCATCAATAATATCCGTCTTTACCCTTACTTAGAGGAAAAAGCATTCTAAAAGACGACAACAATGTTATGTATCTAAGTGTTTAAGAGCAATTAATTTAAATATTAATTGTAATATTAATTAGCTAAACATAGGGTCACACCATTCCATTGAAACAGTGTCTTTAGACCTATAAAATGTCTTCTCTCTTATTGTAAAAATCCATCATTCAATAATTATTATTCATTGTGGCTATTTCGAGTTTTGTTGGTTTTGATTTGTTCGCTCCATACTTGAAAAAATGGTTCACTAGCAAGGGTGTTCATATTGGGATATAGATGTTTCTTGGTCTTCGTTTGGGCTGTAAAAGGATTCCATGTGCATGCATTCTGTACGAGAAGGTCAACATCAATGTTATGTTGCAAGAATTGTATTGACAAGTCAATTTTCAATCCATTTCTTACCTCTAGTTGGCGTGCAAAACTACCTTGCTTTCTTCCTCTAACAAGCAAGAGTTTATCGAGATTGTTCTAAGTTTGTTATCCTGCATTTGTGTGAAAAAAGGGACCTCCATAAGAAATATTGTTTTCTTCCCTTTGAAGTCTTCACCTCCTAGGTGACACCATTGTAACAAGCTTTACCATTGGGCAATCAACATTTAGTTTAACACACGCTTTCTCTTTTATTTTGTTTAGCACTTGTCCATTCTAGGATTTTAATGCAATGGAGACCATTGCTTCCTAAAAAGAGGAAAATGATATAGGTGGCAACCGAGATATTTTTTTGACTCATAAATGGTCCTACACTTTACCACTTTTACACTATTTGTGTAGGTCTTGACCTCTAAACACATTTTTGGGGCAATTCCCATGCATTTTAGTGATTGGAACAACCTGCAAATATTTGAATTATAGGTTATACAAACACATAGATATTGGAATAATATTTATAAGGGTTCAATAATTTCCCCAAATGACGTTCGTACGCGAAAATTTCAATCTTGGTAATTTCACATATCAACTAAACCGCTTGGGGTCTAAATTACTTTTTCCACCTCATCCTTAGGGTTAAAGATTTTGATCTTAGAGTTTTGTTGTTGTTGTTGTTTGAGCTTTAGACTTTATTTTAAAGGGAAATTTCAATTTCTTGTTATGGGATTTTTGCAAATGAGCATAGCCAACACATATCTTCTTAGAGATAAGTTACCACCATTCTAACCAGTTTACTTGCTTCACATATTGCAGTGTTTTCACTATTTCATTCATTAGTACAGTTTGGATTTTATTTTACTATTATACTCTTTACAATATCATTGTGTTATTTCACCTATTATTACTATTTTTATTTCATTCTAAACATATGCCAAGACAAGCCTTAGATGATATGTGGACAATATAAGGACATCTTCAACAAGTTTCAAGAGAAAGAGGGGAGAATATGAATGGATTTGGATGATGATGTTGCTTATCTTGTGAAGGGATTGGTATCTATCTATCTCTAGATGCCTTTACCTAATGCTCATAGGTTGAATTATGTTTTGTTTGTTATTGGTTTAAAGAGTATCCTTATCTTAGTTCCTTGCTTGATAGATCTACATTGTGTGGATGAGTTTGATGATTCATGAGATATTTAACCCATTTTCTGACCAATTAGGTTCGATTTGGTGTTCTTTTCAAACTATCAAAAACTCATGGCATCTAATGGAGAATCTGCGGTGAGAATATTTGATGTCGACGTTTCGAACCAAACGTGGTTCATCTTCAGGACAAGGCGATGCCTGGAGATTGTACATCTTTCATTGGTGTATTAATATAGGAATCGTCACTTTCGCTTAAGATGGCCGACAAGGTTTGTCTTTGTCCAAGGTAAAATTAGGGTTAATAATTTTATGATTAATATAATTTATTGTTTTTTGTTTTAAACTTTTGGGTTAATAAACTTATTAAAGATTCTTGTATTAAAAAAAAATTGAAACCTATTTATTAAGGTCTTTTTTAATTTTTTATTTAAATTTTTAATTGAATTTAAATTCTAAAATTTTTAACAATTGTTATTAAAAGCTTTGATTTAGGTTGAAATCATTTTATTATTTTAACCATTTAATGTTTAGTTTTTTTAAAACCTTAAAATTGTTTTTTATTTTTGTTTACAATTTTAAAAAATATTTAATTTTATTTTAAAATTGTAAACAAAAATTATTAAAAAACAATTTTAAGGTTTAAAAAAAACTAAACATTAAATGGTTAAAATAATAAAATGATTTCAACCTAAATCAAAGCTTTTAATAACAATTGTTAAAAAAAATAGAATTTAAATTCAATTAAAAATTTAAATAAAAAATTAAAAAAGACCTTAATAAATAGGTTTCAAAAAAATTTTAATACAAGAATCTTTAATAAGTTTATTAACCCAAAAGTTTAAAACAAAAAACAATAAATTATATTAATCATAAAATTATTAACCCTAAATTTACCTTGGACAAAGACAAACCTTGTCGGCTATCTTAAGCGAAAGTGACGATTCCTATATTAATACACCAATGAAAGATGTACAATCTCCAGGCATCGCCTTGTCCTGAAGATGAACCATGCTTGGTTCGAAACGTCGACATCAAATCTTCTCACCGCAGATTCTCCATTAGATGCCATGAATCCCAACTGCGGAATCTCAGCTAACTTTATCAAAAACTCCTCGGGGTGTACATTACTTTTTTCACCTCATCTCCTAGGGTTATAGTTTTGGATCTTAGAATTTTTGTACCCTCTGTTAGAGCTTTAGACTTTGTGTTAAAAGGCAATTGCAACTTCTTATGATGGGATTTTGGCAAATAATCATATTCAACTCATCTATTCTCAAAGACAAGTTGCCACCATTCAATTTGTCTTGCTTCACATATTGCAACAATTTCACTATTTCATTCATTAATAGAGTTTGGATTTTGATGTACTATTGTACTCTTTGCAATATCTTTGTGTTATTTTGCATATTATTTTTATTTTCATTACATTCTCAACATATGTCAAATCAAGTCCTAGATGATATGTGGATAGTGGTGTTTCAAGGCATATGACTTATGACAAGGACATCTTCAACAAAATTTTAAAGCAAAAGGAAATATTGTGAGTGGATTTGGGTGATGATGTTGCTTATCTTTGGAAGGAATTGATATCTATCTATTTCTAGATGCCTTTAGTTGATGATCAAGATATGAATAATGTTTTGTTTGTTCTTGGTTTGAATAATATCCTTCTTTTGGTTTCTTGCATGATATATCTAGAATGTGTGGCTAATTTTGATGCTTAGCAAGTCATCATGAGAGACTTAACCCATGTAGTTCCCAAAGGTGTTCAAATTGATGTTATTTTTATAATATAATAAACTTCTTGGGTCTACATTATCTTTTTCAACCTAGTTATAGTTTTGGATATTAGAGTGTTTTTATAGAGCTTTAGAATTTATGTTAAAAGGCAATTACAACTTCTTGTAATGGGTTTTTTGCAAGTGAGGATAGCCAACACATCTCTTCTTAGAGATAAGATACTGCCATCCTAACCAGTTTGTGTTGCTTCACATATTGCAATGTTTTCACCATTTCATTCATTAGTACAATTTGGATTTTATTGTACTATTGTACTCTTCGCAATATCTTTGTGTTATTTCACCCGTTATTCCTATTTTCACTTCATCCTCATCATATGACAAATCAAGTCTTGGATGATATATTGGTTGTTGTGTTTCTGCAAGCCATATGACTTATGACAAGGACATCTTCAATAAGTTTCAAGAATAAGAGGGAACGATGTCAGTGGATTTGGATGATGATGTTGGTTATTTAATTATGAAGGGATTGGTATGTTGTTGCAGCTGCAACTTTTTTTCCAAATTTTAAAAAAACTTTGGACCCTCCTTTTAATTTTATCTTTCCTGGGATTGTTTGGATTCATGAATTCTGTCTTTCCTCTGCTACAAATTTGTATATTTTGAGGTTGAATTGAGGTCAACTATTTTATTTCATTTCAGAAGTTGAATGATCTAAAACTGCCAATACTTTTGACTATGGAACTTAACATTTTTTTATTTTTCAATGGTTTGGTTTTATCGTTGTCGGAGGTTTGTTGAATATTAAGTCAGGGTTTTAGTTCTCTATGTCGCCACTATTTTGGAGATGAAACGAACTAATTTTACCGCTGCACAACTTTGAAGTCTTTCGAACACTTAACGTTTTCGATTATTTTTTCCTGTTTCGATGATTTTTTATGATCGCTATCGGAAGTCTATTGATGTGTGAATCGGGGAATTAGTTTCTATATCACCTCTATTTCGGAGGGAAAATAGAGAGTGTGCCGATGGCTAGTTCTGATTTTTGTCGATGCCTTAATTTTATTGATGAAACTTTTTACTTTGTGATGTTTTTGTTTTCGATATCGGAGTGATGTTTGACAATTGTTCAGAGGGCTAGTCCTTTGCGTTGCCGACACGAAGGCAGCATTGAGTTTTAAGTCGTCGATACATAGTGGTTAAAGCTTCCGATCGCCGATGGTTTCATGATTACCGGGACCCGTAGTTGGTTTGTCACCCACCGTTGTGGCTTTCTAGTGAACTATCTCGCCAATGATTAGTGGTTCTGAGTTCCGACCTTTAGCTTTAGAGTTGCCAACCGCCGATGTTTTTATGTTGATCGCAGAACCTTTAGTCTATATGTCTTCCACCGTTGTGGCTGTTTAGTGAACTAACCATCCGACATATAGTCCTTCCACTCGTCGATGCCAATGTGTTTAGTGGGTATTGGTTCCGATCTCCGATGCAAGACTATCGACGGCGTTTAGTGCTTTATTTCACCGACGTTTTATTTTGTCGTAGGATCCTTCGTCTGTTTGTGGCCCGCCATTGTGGTTGTCTAGTCAACTATCCACCTGATGTTAGTTTTTATGATCGCCAATACACAGTCATCACGATATTAGTCGTTGGCATCGCCGACACTGCGGAGATGTTAAATATTATAGCCCCGACACTTAGCGTTAAAGGTCTCCGACGCCGATTGAATTAATAGTCTCACAGGACCCGTAGTCTGTTCATTGTCCACCTTTACGGCTATGAATAGGACTATTCTCCCATCGTTTAGTACTTCTGACTGCCGATAAGTTTTTTTTTCTCTTCTTTCCTGCTTTTTTTTGTGTGCTTTTACTCTATTTCATGGGATGGTGGAGGTTTCCCGTGGTGTTTCGATCCAGTTAGGGTTTTTCCATGATGAGGAGCATAGTGCAGAGTTTAGTGTTTTCGATTTAGTTCAGATGTGACCCAGAGTAAGATGAATAATCTTTGCTATCAGGGTTGTCATTTTGGTTACGGACGGGGTTTTCAAGCGCAACTTGCAGGATTTTCCTTGCCTTGTCATTTTTTTTATGCATTAATACTGTTTATAGTTCATTTTATAGAATGCATGTACTGATATAGTTTTGTGTTATTTTGTTAAAATCTAAATGGTCTAAAAACCTGCTATGTTCATGACAGGGTGATTGTTGCAAAGAAGATATGTCTAAAAGACAAAGCAGAAGAGAGGTGGCTGAAGGAGGGAGCAAGGAAGGAAGAGGTTGAAGAATGAAGAAGCAGAGATAGAGAAAAGAAGAAGAAAGTGAAGGTCTGAGATCAACAGGATCTAAAAAATACCAATGGATTACTGAGCAAAATCGATAGCAGTAGAGGCCTAGGCTTAGAAAAAGTTCATCAGTGACCAAGTTGGTCCCTCTTTATAAAAGTGATATTAAATTTTAATTTAATGTAATGTATTGTACAAAATTATGAGAACTCACTAAAAGACAAAATTTTGGGATTAAACGGTTGGGGGAGCCCAAAGGTCATCGAGGGGTAGCCCAAAGGTTTTGCTTTTTGTATAAATATAGGAGAGTTTAGATGTAGAGGGGACTTTTTCCCAGATAGATTTGTGAGAGTATGTTGTAAGAAGAACTATTTCCTTTTACAATAAAGAATTACAAGTTTCCTATTGGAGAAAGCTTGGTGGAATTTTTTCAAATGTTGTGCTATGGATCTATTGAATGTGAACTATTTCGTTTTCATCTTGTGTCCATTAACTGTGAGATCATTCTAACTCTTTGAACCTATGTTCTTGTTATGAATGCACTATAGTTTATTCTATGAAATTTCCACTGTGAGTAATGAAGGCTTTTCATAAACAATAACCTATCTTGTTGTTCATATATCTATTAATGTTCATGTGTTTTGAAATAAGTAACAGCTATCTGTGATTTTTCTTAATGCATGTGTAGAAATACATTACTCATTGATAAATGATAATCTTGCTCCATAGGGATAGGTTAGATAGTTAGTTTTAGTTTCTTGATGTGTGTGATTTAGATGCGAGAGAGTTAAGACGATAGGTAAGAACCTGCACATCACATTGTGACCGCTCCTCGTATTCTCTATCAATCTGCATTCTTAGATAGGCACTTACACATCATACTTAAATTCAAAAAATTAAAATATACACGGTGAACCAGGCCATAACCGGTAGAACCTTTATTTTGTTACTTGACCTACAGTAGCCGGACCGTAAACTGGACGGATTCCCCATACCAAACAGTAACGGGCTAGTTGGGAACGTTTACTAGGGAGAATCCCTAACTATTGTTACCTGCGAATTTCTAGGCCTCAACAGTTTTTGGCACTAGAAGGAGGGTAGCCAGTGCATAGCTGGCCGAGGAAACCCATTTCCTCGAAATTATTCCACTGGTGACAGTTCTGAAAGCAGTTTGTTTCCCAATCCAACTCTGGAAGAAAAGGGTAAAGGGATTTTGTATCCTGTCAATAACGAAGTAGTTGACGATTTGAGAAGATTTACTAGGGATTATGCAAAGAATATTGGAGGATTACCAATTATTCCTGTCTTACCCAGAAGAGAATATCAGAAGAAAGACCACCCTATATTGGAAGCTGCAATGTTGGTTGAATATTTGAAGAACTGGTAGAAACAGACTTACAGGAAGTTGTTCAACCTCTGAATCACTTGGGCCCAGATACACCTTATTGTTCACCTGTTCATACCCCTATTCATTCACCACCTCATTCTCCACCCGGAATCATGGCTCATGCAAATGCAAACCAACCAAATCCACCACCTGCTTGGAAGGCTAGGTCACCTTTAAACCTGGCACCTCCTTTGCATGATTTTCCTCAAGCTTTTGATAAAATGTTTCCTAAGTTTTACCCAAGTGAAAATATTTTGGTAGATGATCATTTGCAAATATTTTACTTGGCTATAGAAGGACTACGGGCTGGAGAACACGAAGATGTAGTATGCATATTGTTTCCACATACCCTGAAAGGAGCAGCAACCTCATGGTATTTTGCTCTGCCTGCAAATTCAATAACAGACTGGGACACATTTGAAAGAATATTTAGGAGTAAATATGTTGTCCAGAAAACTCATGCAGCTCTAATGAAAGGGTTATGTGCTTTAAAGAAAGAAAGAAAAGAAAAAGTGCATAGTTTCACTCAAAGGTTTGCTACTTATCTTTAAAAAAATTATGCAGCTGATAAGCCCTCTGATAAAGTTCTGATTGAATACTATACTTCAGCTCTAGGGCCTGAATTGGCCATGTTTTCCAAGATGTCAATCAAGCCTACATTGTCAGAAACTTATGAAGAAGCTGAGAGAGTAGAAGCTGAGAAGGAGAGCATAGAATATTGTCCTGTGCAGTCAGAAGAAAAAACTTTTGTTAAGAGAGCATTGTTACTGACTAAGCTTAAGGATGAGCAATCACATGATTTTTGAAGGGATGGTAAAGATGATGCAGAAGCTAACTAATAGAGTGATATATTTGGAAAAAGAAAAGGAAGCTCATAAAGCATATAAGCCTTACTTAAAAAGGAGAGAATACAACAATCAATCTAAACCTCCTCCACACAGTCTTGCATCAATGAATTTAAATGAGGCAGGTATGGATAATTTTTGCACCTTTCATCAGCAGCCTCATTCTGATAAAAATTGTCCCCATTGGATCAATTCAATGACATTAGTAATGAATCAGCTATTGGACTCTAAACTAACAGAAACCGATAATGAGGAAGAAAAAAATAATCAACCCATAGAAAAACAAGAAAAGGATACTTTGGCTTTATGGGACTGTGTCTCACTATTTGATACCGAAGAAGAAGGTTCACTGAAACAGGAAGAAACATCAGAAACAAATGTGACAACAAGAAGTCAAGGTTTGTTAAATAAAGACAATTCAATACTTCTGAAGATTAAGAAATTTCAGGAGAATATGAAGAAAATACAGAAGAACAACATAGCTGATAAAAGACCTGAACTTATCATTACCAATCAAGATCCAAAACAAGTCAACATGCCTATTAAGGCTATTGAAGACAAAGTTGATAATGTCAAGGAAAATCTCAAAGCACCTGAGATGGGGTACGATATTGTGGAGGACATTAAAAGGGATAAGGAAAATATTTCATTATTTTAAATGTGTAATGTACCTCAACAGAAAGAAAAATTGTTAAAAGTGCTTAAGTACCAAAGGAAGAGCTTCCCACTAACAACCAACCCGTAGAAGAAATTGTTGAAGCAAGTGTGGGAGGTAAGGCTAGGTTTAAAACCCCACCATTCATCCTAACTTTTGAGATTTTAAACCATAATGTACATAATTGTTTAGTAGACTCAGGGTCAGTAATCAATGTTATGCCACTTTCAGTCTGCAAGAAGATCAATGGA
Organism: Pseudotsuga menziesii; assembly: GCA_001517045.1. NCBI lineage: Eukaryota > Viridiplantae > Streptophyta > Pinopsida > Pinales > Pinaceae > Pseudotsuga > Pseudotsuga menziesii. The sequence goes on from LPNX010052043.1 coordinate 155,304, forward strand.
CAACCTAAACCAACTACTTGGCAGGATATTCAGCTAGACAAGACCACTGTGAAAGTAGTCGGGGAAATGGAAGATGTTCTGATTCGTTTGTCTGCCAATAAAAAGATATGTCAGTACATTGATATTGTAGTAGCAGACATACCTGATGTTTATGGACTTGTTTTGAATCGAGACTGGTCATTAAGGCTAAATCGATATTTTGCATCAGATTGGTCACATATGTGGTTGCCTCATAAGGGAAGTCCAAATCAGATAAAAATATTAAGAGAGCCCCACATGAAGCATAATGTTACTCAATTGGAAGAAAAAAATGAACCAGTGAACTCTATGTTGGGAAATTATCTAATTGAGCTAGAACCGGGAAACTACCAAGCTGAAGAAGCTAGCAATATATCTGACACCAAGCCATATCTCCTTCGATTTTCGCGGGCTGATGAGATTGACTGTAAAATAGTAGATTTAGTTTCAGACGTAGTTTTTAATTCAAGTTTCGTAGAACTAGATAATGGGTAGGCCTTTTCAATTTGCAGTCAAGCCTAGCCCCTCAACTTACAAATTGCCAGATTTACAGGGGTGGGAAGAGAACTGACCAGTTAGTGGTTTAGTTCTCAAACTTTATTTTTCTTGATTTTTATTATCTTGTACATAAATAAACTTATTGCTTTGTTTTATTTTGATTTATTCGTTTTTTTTTAGTTAGGGTTTGATTGATCTTAATAAAGAAGCAAACTTTTGGTTGCATGGAGAGCATCAGAATTCTGGTTAACTAAAATCCTTGATTATAAGACTGTGTACTATTGATTTATTTGAAAGAATTTATCCTAGTTTAGCAGTTTTCCTAAATGGCTATGAACACATTGAAGTCCTACGTAATCCTTGTAAAATAACTCAGGATCAAAAGGTCTCGAATACTATTTCGGGGCTCCATCCATCTCACATTTTAAAATGTCTTAGGGGGTGACAACAAAAGACCCATGGAAAGGAAGCAGGGTAAACAGTGTATTATATATAAATGATCCCATGCCGAGAATTGAAAGCCAAAAGGCAAATAAGAGTCAAAAATATCCTAAGAAAGCAATATGTATCAAAACGAAGTATTGAACCATATGAGTACAAAATTGCCAAAGTTCTTCTCCGTACGTGAGCTGAAAATTAAATACATCTCTCACACAAAAGGACACTATGGATAGAGCAGCCTGAATAAAAAATTCAGAAAGAAAGGCGTGCAGGAGGACTCAAAAAGGACAAAAAAGTCCAGAAGCACAAAAATGCGAAAGCGGCATGGGAATGGGGAACAAACGAATATTTTTGTTTACCATATGTTACAATCCTGTGGTGTCCAAGCTGGGAGCTACCTGGAAACAGAGGTAAAAAATGAGACTCATATTCCTGGCCTCAAAATAGTTATCTTGACTTTGAAATCTTGGTTCCCATTATCCCTAAATTGGACTATCATCAATGATTAAAGTACATACATTTGTCATTTGGGAAATCCAGACATCTAGAAGAATTTAGCATGTTGATATTTATTGTCAAAAAGGTATGTTGCTCAAAGAAGAAGTTGTCCAGAGATCTATGTTCACCAAGTAGTCGCCAATTGTTGCAGCTACAACTTTTTTTCCAATTTTTTAAAAAATTTTGGAGCCTCCTTTTAATTTTAGCTTGCCTGGGATTGTTTGGATTCCTGAATTCTGTCTTTCCTCTGCTACAAATTTGGATCTTTTGAGGTTGAATTGAGGTCAATTGTTTTCTTTCATTTCGGAAGTTGAATGATCTAAAACTGCCAATACTTTTGACTATGGAACTTAACATTTTTTTACTTTTCAATGGTTTGGTTTTATCGCTGTCGGAGGTTTGTTGAAGATTAAGTCGGGGTTTTAGTTCTCTATGTCGTCGATGTTTCGGAGATGAAATGAACTAATTTTACCACTGCACAACTTTAAAGTCTTTCGAACACTTAACGTTTTCAATGATTTTTTCATGTTTCGATGATTTTTTCTGATCGCTATCGGAAGTATATTGATGTGTGAATCAGGACATTAGCTTCTATATCGCCGCTGTTTCGGAGGGAAAATAGAGAGTGTGCCAATGGCTAGTTCTCATTTTTGTCGATGCCTTGGTTTTATTAATCATACTTTTTACTTTGCGATGTTTTTATTTTCGCTATCAGAGTGATGTTTGACAATTGTTCAGATGACTAGTCCTTTGTGTTGCCGACATGACGGCAGCATTGAGTTTTAATTCGCCAATACATAGTAGTTAAATCTTCCGATCGCCGATGGTTTCATGGTTACCGGGACCCGTAGTGTTAGTTTTTCATCATATAAGCTAGCATTATGATCTTAGGATCTTTTCACTGAGAGAATAACAAGCACAACAATAAAACATAAGCACATCACAAGAGACAAGAGACACAAAGAGTTTTCCTCGAGGAAACCATAAAGGAGAAAACATCGCAACTTCCTCAGAGATAGAATCAGCACCAAAACAATAAAATCCCCAAGACATTAAGATGATCTCCACACAGCAGCAGTCTCTCTCTCTCACACTGAGAGAGATTCTCCTCTCACTCATGTGCCCCCCATAAGTGAGTGTGAGTATTGCAAGTGAGATAAATACAGAGGCTCTCACTCTCTATTTATATTCTTCTGTTCACTTGAAGTGCACTCCAACATGTCGGCCTTACTTAACAATTACTTACTAGAGCCGACATCTCTAGGAGTGTCTAATAACCCTAGTGCCCCACCACTTGTGGGGACTTTGCCTCCTCTAACCAATAGGAGGGTAACACAATGGTGGGGACTATTTCCCCAACTTACAATGACTCACCTAGGGCTGAATTCACTAGGATAGTCTAATAACACAAGGGCCCCACAACTATGGGGACTTTAACCCTTGACCAATAAGAGGGCTACCCACAATGACTTGACATGACTTTCTCATTATAGAAACTTCCTGATCGAAACATCGGGATATGACATGACTCAAATACATTATAATACATCCTGGAATGAACATCAGGTTACAATAGATAAGAAATACAAGTGAATACATTCCGAAGTTACAATTACATCAACACTCCCTCTTAACTAGGAAGGTATTCACTCGACACAATTTATCAGCACAAGTCTTCTTCTCTGTATCATCTCGTCTTCAAGTCATATTCGTCTTCAAGTCATCTTCATCATCGTATCTGGATCATCTCTCGATCTGGATCATCATGGGACATCATCACTGGATCTGGATCATCTCTCGATCTGGATCAACATCACTGGACTGGATCTGGATCATCTCTTGATCTGGATCAATATCACTGGACTGGATCTAGATCATCACTCGATCTAGATCATCACTGCTGGATCATCATCACTGGATCTGGATCATCACTCGATCTGGATCAATATCACTGGACTGGATCTAGATCATCACTCAATCTGGATCATCACTGCTGGATCATCATCACTGGATCTGGATCATCACTCGATTTGGATCATCACTGGTGCTATCTCATGATTCTTCTCATCTCAGGAAGTTCTACGGAGCCAGCCCTTTTTCATACTGGTTGTAGGCCTACCCATCATGTAGGTCTTCGCCCAACACTTACATCTGACCTACTTGTCAGAAAGGCACATCCATCTAGATAGGAACACATCCTATCACAGTGATGGAATACTCCCATCCAGACAGGAGCACATCCTATCACAGTGATGAAAGATTTCAGCACTTACATCTGACCTACTCGTCAGAAGGGCACATCCATCCAGACAGGAACACATCCTATCACAGTGATGGAAGACTCCCATCCAGACAGGAACACATCCTATCGCAGTGATGAGAGATTTCAGCACTTACATCTGACCTACTCGTTAGAAGGGCACATCCATCTAGATAGGAACACATCCTATCACAGTGATGGAAGACTCCCATCCAGACAGGAACACATCCTATCACAGTGATGAGAGATTTCAGCACTTACATCTAACCTATGATAACACATCCCAGCAGTCATATCAGAATGGCCCCCAGTCCTCGACTGAGCTACCTGGTAACTGACCAGGCGCCTCCATTCTCCTAGAGAATGGCAGTTTCCCTTACATCCGACCTGCTCATCGGAATGGCCAACACTCACATCTGACATGGAAGGAACTTAATCCTTTAGCCATGACAGAATGGTTCAGCCCTTACATCTGATCAAGTGGGAACACATCCCTCTATCACATCAGAATGGCTACTTAGTCCTACATTGAGTGATCCTGGTAACTGACCAGGTGCCTCCATTCCTAGAATGGCAATTGCCCTTACATCTATCCTACTCGACATACTGCCAAGCACTCATATCTAACATGGAAGGGAGCAACCCTATCACCATGACAGAATGGCTCAGCCCTTACATCTGACCATGGAAGGAACCAATCCTCTCACCATGTCAGAATGGCTATGGGTCTCATCACTTTCTCTTGGAGGGAACCTCGATCTGTAGAACACCAAGTCTCTCCCTGAAGTACTCGAACTTTAGCCTAGCCAATGGCTTCGTCAATACATCAGCTATATGTTCCTCCATCGCAACATACTGGAGCTTCACTGCTCCTCTCTGCACCATATCCCTGATATAGTGATACTTGATCTCGATATGCTTCGATTTGTCATGGAACACTGGATTCTCTGACAGCTTCACGCAACTCTGGTTGTCACAATGTATACAAGTAGCATCCAACTGGAGATCAAATATATCAGACAGTAGCTTCCGTATCCATACTGCCTCACAACTAGCTGAACAAGCTGCGACATACTCTGCTTCAACTATACTCAGTGCCACAAAAGATTGCTTCCTGCCAAACCAAGAGATCACTCCTGATCCCATACTGAAGCAACATCCTGAAGTACTCTTCCTGTCGATGGAACTGCCTGCCCAATCTGAATCAACATAACCCTCCAGGTTAATCTTTTGATTCGGATCGTACTTGAGCCCATAATCAACTGTACCCTTCAGGTACCTCAGAATATGCTTTGCAGCAGTCAAGTGAACACTACTGGGATCTGTCAAGTACTGGCTCAAGGTGTTCACAACAAAGCAAATGCCTAGTCTCATGTTCATCAGGTACATCAATGACCCAATCATCTGACGATACATCATGACATCAACTGAATCTGATGAAGCATCACTCAATAGCTTCAGTTTCGATGCCATAGGTGTGGCCATAGCCTTGCAGTCCATCATCCCAAACCTCTTCAGGATCTCTAATGCATACTTCCCTTGTCCAAGGAAGATTCCATCTGTACTCTGCCACACCTCCATACCTAGAAAGTAATACATCATCCCCAAGTCCTTCATTTCGAACTCAGCAGCAAAATTTCTCTTCGTATCAGCAATCAGCCCATCTGTACCTGTCACAAATATATCATCTACATATAGTAGGAGCATCACTGGGTTTCCATATTCAGCCTTGTAGTAAAGGTTGGAGTCTGCTTTACTCTTGGCAAAGCCTAAACTGGATAGAAAGATGTCAATTCTACCGTACCATGTCGAACCTCAGGATCTTTTACAATCACTCCCTCTGAAGCAAAGCATCGTACTCCCTCTTTCTTCGGTACTCTATGCACTGAAACATTCTATACTGGAGTGACAAGTAGTATCCATCTAGGATCATTGGATACCAAGATCTTCTATTTTGAACTTTTCCAAAAGTTCTTCTCACATCCATTTGTGAGCTTGTCATCCTTTATCAACCTTGCAGCAAAGATTAAGATATTCATCAAGCTCATCATGTATGTGTTATCCCATGGGTGTTTTCTGAGCACGTACAAGGCCTTCTTTCATTTGCACACATGATCATGTCATGTGACTTCACTTCTAGTAGTTGTAAGTGTTTCTTCATAGTCTATGCCTTCTTTTCATGAGAAGCCTCGTGCTACGAATCTTGCTTTGTATCCCAAGATGTTTCCATCTACTGCATGATGGAACTACGAACTTCTCTTCAGGTCTTGATACTGCATCCTAGACATCATTTTTCTTCAGCTGGTCTTCTTGGTTACTTCTTCATAGTTGGAAGATTATGCATCAATGATGTCGCTGCATTCATCATATTATTCTTCATCTTGAACTGTCGTCACTTGTTCTTCGGAACAAGTTTCATCCTTCTTCGCTTGCAGGCGATTATGTATGCAATCTTTCCTACAAGTCAAATGCATTTGTATGGTTAGAACATTTCATAAGGAATATTCATACTGGCAAATATTTATGCATAAATATATGATCATGCAACTACTTTAGCCAATACAACATTCATCCATATCTCACTGAAACTTTCTAGATGCCTTCCATCTCTACCAGGGCAACATTGAGATTGTGCACTAATCCAATATGTCAGAAAAGAGGTTTCATTCTAGATAAGTAGCAATGGAGAATTTGTATAGCACCATGAGCTACTTACCCATCACGTGTATATTAGTAGTATACTGTCGTCAATGCAAACATCCTATCATGCATGATACACCAACTGAATATAAACAAATGCATAACAAAACAGTATCATGAAATGACAATTGAATACTTATCTTTATTTGTTTCGTGGGTAGACTCCTTCTTGAGTCTTCAGCTTCATCGTCTTCTTCATTCATAATAGCATCGTTTCTTATCCAAAAGCTAAGGTTGATAAGAAGTTCTTCAAGAGTTGAGTTCTTCATATTCCTCATTGCTTGAGGGATCTTCTTTGGATGGTGACAGCTTGATATTCAATTTCTCCCATCTTCTCTTCTCTTCTTATGATTCGAGCTTCTTCTTCTTCTCGAAGTCTGCTAAAATTAATCACTTCCTTCTACCACACATTCCTTGCATGAATGAATTCCATGATCCTGGGAGGCTATTCAAGGTGGCCATCACCACTTCTACATTCTTCACTTCTTCTTTTACCGCTTCAAGTTGTTCTTGATGTTTGACAATTGTTCAGAGGACTAGTCCTTTGCGTTGCCGACATGATGGCAACATTGAGTTTTAATTCACCGATACATAGTAGTTAAATCTTCCGATCGCCGATGGTTTCATGGTTACCGGGACCCGTAGTGTTAGTTTTTCATCATATAAGCTAGCATTATGATCTTAGGATCTTTTCACTAAGAGAATAACAAGCACAGCAATAAAACATAAGCATATCACAAGAGACAAGAGACACAAAGAGTTTTCCTTGGGGAAACCATAAAGGAGAAAACCCCGCAACTTCCTCAGAGATAGAATCAGCACCAAAACAGTAAAAGCCCTAAGACATTAAGATGATCTCCACACAGCAGCAGTCTCTGTCTCTCTCATTGAGAGAGCTTCTCCTCTCACTCATGCTCCCCCCATAAGTGAGTGTGAGTACTGCAAGTGAGATAAATAGAGAGGCTCTCACTCTCTATTTATATTCTTCCGTTCACTTGAAGTGCACTCCAACATGTCGGCCTTACTTAACAATTACTTACTAGAGCCGACATCTCTAGGAGTGTCTAATAACCCTAGTGCCCCACCACTTGTGGGGACTTTGCCTCCTCTAACCAATAGGATGGTAACACAATGGTGGGGACTATTTCCCTGACTTACAATGACTCACCTAGGGCCGACTTCACTAGGATAGTCTAATAACCCAAGGGCCCCACAACTATGGGGACTTTAACCCTTAACCAATAAGAGGGTTACCCACAATGACTTGACATGACTTTCTCATTATAGAAACTTCCCGATCGGAACATCGGGACATGACATGACTCAAATACATTACAATACATCCCGGAATGAACATCGGGTTACAATAGATAAGAAATACAAGTGAATACATTCCGAAGTTACAATTACATCAACACGTAGTTGGTTTGTCACCCGTCGTTGCGGGTTTCTAGTCAACTATCTCACCGATGATTAGTGGTTCTTGTAACACCTCGGTTTTGACCCCATTGCATTAAATGTACAAGATGTATATATTGTAATGAATCGTGGTGTGGAGCTAAAGGCAAAAGCCCCACCATCGATTTAGTTGTGTTATGTTTCGGATTGAAATGGTCACCGATGGTATATCGGGGCATGCGGCATACATATTGAATTTTTTCATCATGTAAATATGCATCTTTAATTAAATAACCCAACCAACTTTGTTCGCGGCAACTAACTTGAGAAGGGGCATGATTCTTATAAGGATAAAGGGGGGGTATTTCAAACCTTGAACCAATGGGGAGAAATCCATGTGTCACCACCCTGTTTGATTTGCCCATCTTTCCTTGTCTTATCCAACTACCACCTTTAAACGTTCTGCTGAGTAGTTGAGGCAGTTATTGTTTTGGGAGTCGGGGTGGCAGGATTGTCAGTCCTTGCCCACCTGCACACTCCACCAGAAATAAACCTCACATTGGGAAAAAGGAAGTGAACTCTCTGGGCTTTCCACTCTTTCCACGACGGTGTTGAAACACTCACACACTTCTGACTACTGTGCATCCTATCCATTGTCTATTCATCTTCACATATAGGTGGAGCTGTTCATCCTCACACAGGAACCATTCTCTGTTCATTATTCTCACGCATGGGCACCTTTCCTATTTTGGTCTCATGCATCCAGGAGAGAGGAGTCGCCTCCACTGTCATTCACATTTTCCACAGTGAGGAATCGGCAAGCTGGGGGGCTGTTTGGTCACTATCACCTACGATTTTTCCTATGGAGAGCCATATTACGCTCAAGGACTGTGTGTAAGTTCTCCTTACTGATTTGTGTCTTGTGCATATGTTTTCCTCTGTGTTTTGGGTCTGGTGCAAGTTTCTCTCACGCACAGGCTGGGAGACTGTAATTTCTTCCCCAGTGTGGTCTGTGTAAGTTTTCCCCAGCGACTTCGATTGTGCAGAATGGGCTGTCTTTCCCCATGTTTGTTGGTAGTGTATGCTGATACGTTTTGGGACTATTGTTTTCCCCATGTCATGAGCTATGTTTGTTGTTATGCTTTGGGGATGCTGCAGATTGTTTGGATTCGTGTTGGCCGCGACAGGGCCAAGAATGACTCAGGAGTCATTTTCCCCTGTTAAGCTGTAATTGTTGATTGATTTCCTGCGTGCAATGGTTGGTCTTCGGACTGTGTTGGGAGCAGGGATGGGGGATTGGTTTGCTTGATAAACCTGGTGTGTATGGAGACCACACAAACAGAGCTAGAGGGTTGGCTTTCTTCTCCACAACCCTTGAATAGCACTACAAGGGAAGTTAGGGCCTACGGGACTGTGTAGCAGAGAAGGGACTGATTCCTTGTGTTGGGTGTGTGTGGGTGTCTTAAAAGTCAAGCTAGTTCTAGTGTAGGTGTTCCTAGCTTTGTAGTGAGCTCACCAGCTTAGCATTTAGCCTTTCCCAGCTCCTTGATGGCCTGATAAACCTGACCATGTTGGCTTGGCTATCTTGTTGACGGCCTGATAAACCCAACTGTGTTGGCTTGGCTGTGTTTTGTGTATCCTTGGTTATGTGTAAGCCTACTTGTTCCCTTATTCCTTGGAGAATCATGTCCAGTTCGGGGGTGGCAGTGTTGCTGAGAGATTAAGGAGCACACTGGCCTATGGCTGGGTGGAAGGTTGTAGCGACGTAGCTGGTTGCGGAATGAGTTCTTATAAGATAATTAACCTTGTCTATTTTACTTCTGCAAACGTATTATTGTTAATGACTATGATGAACATGTTGAATGAATGCATGTATGAATGAATGTTGCTTTCGTTGTGTATGATAAACAATTGCATATGTGCATGTTCTACTTCAATGCATTATGTTTTCATCATTTTTATGAATTCACATGTTCATGGGTCTGGTAGCCCGGATGGTTAACGCCATGGTAGTGTCCTCTTCACCGGTCGGAGGGTCGAGGACGTTATAGTGTGGTATCAGAGCTCTTGTTGCAGCATGGGCTTGAATGGACCATGAAGATGCAGTGATAGAAGCAGGATTTCTTTCTTCCCAATAGAGATCAGAAGTGGATGACAGAAAACTTCCACAACTTTGTCTAAGTGTTGGAACTGTCGGTTCATCAGAACACTTCACGGGAAGGACTTCCAATGTAGCGGAGAGCTAGGTGGAAGCATACCCGACGGAGGACAATTGGAAGGAAAATTGCAGTAAATTGTCTAAGTGTTCAACATCCATCGGTGGAAAGAGTTGAATGAGCGCCCACCGTTGCGGATGGCTAAACAACTACACATCCAACGAGTAAGGCCTCTAACCACCGGCGTCGTAAAGAAAGAAAGTTTAAAAATTTTCTAAGGCCCAAAGTCGTCGGTTATTGGAAGAAGATCGAAGATTGTGTTCCACTGTTGCGGCTGCTGATGGAAATATTTCACTAACGAAAAGAAGAGGATTGAGCCGATCAAGCGGCAAAAACGGAAGACTAAAGGGGAAAATTTAGAAATTTTTTCTAAGTCCTGGAGTCGTCAGCCATCAGCAATGGTTAGTGGATTGAACATCCGCCGTTGCGGCTAGCCAGTGAACTATCCTCCCGATGGATAGAGGCTCAACCGTTGATGCCACAGTGATTAGTACTTCCACCCGCCAATGAGAAGGAAATTCGAAAATTTTGTTCAAGTATAAGGTCGTCGGATGAATTTAGTGGATTGAGCGTCCGTTGTTGCAGCTGTTTAGTGGATTGTCCTCCTGATGAACAGTGCACCCGACCGCCGATATATCGGAAGAAGCTAGTTGTTTCGACTGCCGAAATGTTGGAATGTTAGTTGGGATGAGACCCGATCCTGTACAAGGAAATTTTGAGTTTTCCATGGGATTTCCTAGAAGATCTCGACTGTTTTTCAGTGGTTTTCCAGTGGATTTTCAGGGCTAAAAAGGAGAAAGTGGTAGCGATCTTATGCGCCAGATTGCGCGAAAATCAAATATTTACAAAAATAAAAATGAGGGCGCTGCCCTCGACCCGCTCTGGAATGGAACAGGGAAGCCACAAGGGGTCAAGCGCCCTTGACCCCGGTCGTCTCCCTCGGACAGACATTCTTTAATGAAGAAAATCTAGTATTTGGATAATTGTTCTTTTATGATTTTTCCAAGAAAAGGTAAGTTATTATGACTTATATCAATGTTATGTATCTAACAGTTGTGTTACTAACATGTTTGCAGAATCATAGAAACCTTCAAGAGCAGTGTTCCAGGTAGTGCAGTTTGATAAGTAAGTGGTGGTCCAGTTATGAGAACCCATGATGGGTATGATGCTCGATATTCTTACAAGCGAGCAGAAGATGCCATGGGAGAAAATGTCCGTAATAGAAATGATGACATAGAGTCTAATGGAAGGATATTCCAAGAGACACCATCAGATGTTGCAGCCACCATGAGAAGCTTGATTAAAGCCCAGGAAGAGCAGCATCAGTTGAATGCTACTATGTTGTAGAGTTTGACTGGCTTATAGAGAAAGATAGAATCTGGACGAGGTACAGCAAGACCAGAAGGTAGTAAGAGCAGTACTAGGAGAAGGAGAAGGACTTCTAGTGGATCATCTGATTCTGAAGAATCCAGCGGGGATTCAAGCTCTTCTTCTCACAAAAGAAAAAGAAAGAGACACCATAGGGATCATTCTCAGGATTAATTTAAGAAAGCTAAACCTCATATATTTGATAGTGAGGTAAAGACTGGACAAGAGGCTGAAGCTTGGATTCTTGGGATAAAGAAGTACTTTCAAGTGCATGATTATTCATGAAACATGAAGGCAAGAGTTTCCATATTCAATCTAAATGGAAGAGCATACATTTGGTGGGAACACTTCAAGCAAGTAAAGAGGATCAGTGAAAGGAGACTTAAGTGGAAACAGTTCAAGAAGTATTTCAAGCAGAAATATCTCTCTGACAAGTATTATTATGACAAGATTAAGGAGTTCCATGAGTTGAGATTGGGACAGCAGACCATGGAAGAATATGCAAATAAGTTTTTAGAGCTTTTGAGATATGTCTTGTACATCATAGATGAAAAAGTGAAGGTCCAACATTTTCTGAGTGGATTACCTCAGTATTACAAATATAGAATTGAGTTTTATGAACCTAGAACTCTTGAAGAAGCAATAAGGAAAGCTAAGTATTGCTATGAGAAAAGCAAAGGTAAACCTGATTACCATAAGGCATGGAAGGACAAGAAGAATGAGAAGTTTGACCAAAGAAAGAAGGGTTTCAAACCTTCTAACTTCAGGAACCAGCAGAAGCATCCATCTCAAACTACGAGTAAACCAGTTGGAATGACAGGAGAAAAGCCTAAGGATCCACAACAAAATAGAGGGCCACTTCAATGTTGGAAATGTGGAGGACCCCACATGCGAAGGAATTGTCCACTCGAGAATGAGAGTACAAGGCTAGCTTATAACATTCAAGAAGCAGAAATAGTGGGTCAAGTAGCAAGGGCAGTCCCTAGGATTTATGCAGCACTGGAGGACCGCCAGGCAGATCACCAGTCAGCTGTGGTTGAAGTTGCAGGTAAGATTGTTGAGCAATCTGTTTCTATTTTGATTGACCCTGGTTCCACGCACAATTACATTACTCCTAGAGTAGTGGATATTTGTTCTTTTAAGAAATTAAAGCATAGGAAGTCTTGGTTAGTTCAGCTAGCCACTGGAGCTAAGAGAAAGGTTAGTGAAGTGGTAGAGAAATGTCCATTGGTCATGAATGGATTGGTCACTTGTGTAGATCTAAATGTTCTACCACTTGGTTCCTATGATGTTCTCATTGGAATCGATTGGTTAGAAGCTCACAAGGTGAAGCTTGACTGTTACAATAAGACTTTCAAATGCATGAATGAATAAGGGAACCTAATAGTTGTGAAAGGTATTCCAAAGGTGATTTCAGTATGGTAGGTTTCACCAATGTAATTGAAGAAGATCTGTAGGAAAGGTTGCCAGTTGTATGCAGCTCAAATTTTGGAGGAAACGGGAGATGAAACTCCTAGGTTGGAGGACTATCAGGTATTATGGAATTCTGGGATGTGTTTCCTGATGAGATTCCAGGGCTTCCTCCAAAGCGGGACATTGATTTCACAATTGAACTTGTGCCAAGAGCAGCGCCAGTGTCCAAGGCACCCTATAGGATGAGTACACCGGAGATGCTAGAGTTGAAGATGCAACTGCAAGAGTTGTTGGACAAGAAGTATAGCCAGCCGTGTGTGTCTCCTTGGGGAGCACCGGGTCTGTTAGTAAAGAAGAAAGATGGTACACTCAGGTTGTGTATGGATTACAGACAATTGAACAAGGTTACTGTGAAGAATAAATATCCTTTGCCTAGGATTAATGACCTCTTTGATCAAATGAGAGGAGCAAAGGTATTTTCCAAGATTGACTTGAGGTCTAGTTACCATCATGTGAGAATCAAGGATGAAGACATTCATAAGACAGCCTTCAGGACAAGGTATGGGCATTATAAGTTTGTAGTGGTACCATTTGGTCTCACAAATGCACCAGCTACATTTATGTGTCTTATGAATAGTGTCTTCAGCAGGTATTTGGACAAGTTTGTTCTTGTTTTCCTTGATGACATTCTTGTTTATTCTAAGAATGAGAAAGAGCATGAAGATCATTTGAGATTGATATTGCAATTGCTTAGGGAGCACCAGTTGTATGCAAAACTGAGCAAGTGTGACTTCTATAGAGATAGAATTCAGTATTTGGGTCACATTATCTTGGAAAAGGGTATATCTATGGACCCTGAAAATATTGAAGCCATTATGAATTGGCCTACTCCAAGAAATGTGACAGATGTAATATATTTTATGGGACTTGCAGGATATTACCGGAGATTCATTGAGGGATTCTCCAAAGTTGCACATGCCATCACTTCTTTGCAAAAGAAGGGGATGAAGTTCGAATGGACATCGAGGTGTGAAGAACATTTCCAGCGGATGAAGAATCTTCTCACCAGTGCACCAGTATTGAAGGTTGCAGATCCAGAGAGAGATTGTGTGGTGTGTATCGATGCATGCGAACAAGGGCTTGGAGGAGTCCTTATGCAGGACAACCATGTGATATGTTATGAGTCAAGAAAGCTAAAGGAGCATGAGAAAAACTATGCCACTCATGATCTAGAGCTCGCAGCCATAGTACATGCCCTCAAAATGTGAAGGCATTACTTGATGGGTAGAATATTTGAGCTCAGAACAGACCATTCTGGTCTGAAGTATTTGTTTGATCAGCCTACTCTAAATACTAGGAAAGCAAGATGGATGGAATTTCTATGTGAGTTTGATTTTGAAATCAAGCACATAAAAGGAAAAGAAAACAAGGTAGTTGATGCACTCAGTAGGAAGGTACAGGAAATGCATGTGGCATCTCTTAGTATTTGCCAATCAGATTTGAGGCAGCAAATTGTTAATCATACTGCTGGAGATGAATTGTATGAGCAGGTAAAAGACAAATTGCAACAGCAAAGTCTTGAGAAGAGGTATGAGGGATATAAATTGGAAGAAGATGGACTTCTCACTTATAAAGGTAGAATTTATATTTCGAACGTAGCAGATTTGAGGAGAGTTGTTATGGATGAAATCCATCAAGCTCCCTATTCTGGTCACCCAAGATATCAGAAGACAATTGCTACAGGTAGAAAGCAGTACTTCTGGCCAGGAATGAAAAGGGATATGGCTGAGTACATCTTGAGGTGTATGAAATGTCAATAGGTAAAGGTTGAGCATCAACACCCTACTGGTTTGTTGCAGCCCTTGCCAATTCCGGAATGGAAATGGGAAGTTATTTCCATGGATTTTATTACGGGATTGCCAGTGACTTGGAGACAACATGATTCCATCATGGTTGTGGTGGATAGGTTGACTAAGGCGGCACATTTTATACCGGTTAAGTCTACGCATAAGACTGATGACATTGCAAAGATTTTCATGAAGAATATTTTCAAATTGCATGGCTTGCCTAAGGCAATAGTATCCGACCAAGATGTCAAGTTCACTTCCAACTTTTGAAAGGGGTTGTTTACAGATTTGGGTACAAAGCTAAACTTTAGCACTGCATACCATCCTCAGACAGATGTTCAAATAGAGAGAGTTAATTAGGTGCTTGAATATATGCTTCGCATGTACGTGATGGACAAACCAACCAAGTGGGAAGATTACTTGCACTTGGTAGAGTTTGCTTATAACAATGGACAGCAGGCATTCTTGGGGATGAGTCTGTATGAATCTTTGTATGGAAGAAGGTGTAGGACACCAGTGACTTGGGATAATCCAGTGAACAGGATTGTGCTTGGACCAGAATTGCTCAGGGAAATGGAGCAAGAGGTTGTAAAGATCAGGCAAAATCTCAAAGCAGCACAGGACAAACAGAAAACCTATGCAGATAAGCATAGGGTGAACAAGGAGTTCAGTGTTGGAGATCATGTTTACCTCAGAGTGAGGTCCAGGAAGAGTTCCTTAAAGCTTGGAATTTGTGCCAAGCTGTCACCTAGATACTGTGGGTCGTTTGAAGTGCTTGAAAGAATAGGGCCAGTTGCATATAGACTTGCATTGCCTGCTAGCACTAGAGCCCATAATGTGTTTCATGTTTCTTTGCTTAAGAGATATGTACATGATCCTAACCATGTGATAAATTGGGATTTGATTCAAGTGGAACCTAATGGGAGAGTTCTGAATCGAGCCAATGCGCATCCTCGACAGGAAGGTCACAATGCTCCGGAATCGGGCCATAGGTCAGGTAAAGGTGCAATGGGAGCACTACGGATCTGAAGAGGCTACATGGGAGCTGGAGGATGCCATGCGGTTGGTACATCCATTTTTGTTCAATTCTGTGGAACACTGAAGCGATACCAGTGTAGCATTTTGTTCAAATTTTGTAAAGCACTGAGGACAGTGCTATTGAAGGGGGAGGGGAATGTAACACCCCAGTTTTGACCCCATTGCATTAAATGTACATGATGTATATATTGTAATGAATCGTGGTGTGGAGCTAAAGGAAAAATCCCCATCATCGATTTAGTTGTGTTATGTTTCGGATTGAAATGGTCACCGATGGTAGCCCCACTCACTAAAAGACAAAATTTTGGGATTAAACGGTTGGGGGAGCCCAAAGGTCATCGAGGGGCAGCCCAAAGGTTTTGTTGTTTGTATAAATATAGGAGAGTGTAGATGTAGAGGGGACTTTTTCCCAGATAGATTTGTGAGAGTATGTTGTAAGAATAACTATTTCCTTTTACAATAAAGAATTACAAGTTTCCTATTGGAGAAAGCTTGGTGGAATTTTTTCAAATGTTGTGCTATGGATCTATTGAATGTGAACTATTTCGTTTTCAGCTTGTGTCCATTAACTATGAGATCATTCTAACTCTTTGAACCTATGTTCTTGTTATGAATGCACTCTAGTTTATTCTATCAAATTTTCACTCTGAGTAATGAAGGCTTTTCATAAACAATAAGCTATCTTGTTGTTCATATATCTATTAATTTTCATGTGTTTTGAAATAAGTAATAGCTATCTGTGATTTTTCTTAATGCATGTGTAGAAATACATTCCTCATTGATAAATGATAATGTTGCTCCCTACGGATAGGTTAGATAGTTAGTTTTAGTTTCTTGCTGTGTGTGATTTAGATGCAAGAGAGTTAAGAAGAGAGGTAAGAACCTGCGCATCACATTGTGACTGCTCCTCATATTCTCTATCATTCTGCATTCTTAGATAGGCATTTGCACATCATACTTAAATTCAGAAAACTAAAATATACATGGTGGACTGGGCCGTAACTGGTAAAAACTTTATTTTGTTATTTGACCTACGGTAGTCGGACCGTAAACCGGATGGATTACCCATACCAAACAGTAACGGGCTGGTTGGGAACGTTTACTGAGGAGAATCCCTAACTATTATTACTTGCGAATTTCTAGGCCTCAACATATGTATATATTTCTAAATGTCTTAGGTTGATGTTCTTAAGTTAAATTATATTTTTTTCCTTAGTTTGAAGAATATCCTTCTTTATATTCCTTGCATGATAGATCTACATTGTGTGGTTGAGTTTGATGCTTAGTAGGTCATCATGAGAGATCTAACCCATGTTGTGCCCAAAGGGGTTCAAGTTGGCATTCGTTTTAGACTATAAGAAACTTTTGGGGGTCTAAATTACTCTTTCTACTTCATCTCCTAGGGTTATAGTTTTGGAACATAGAGTTTTTTTATTTTCTCTTTTTATTATAAGAGCTTTAAACTTTATTTTAAAATGCAATTTAAACTTCTTGTTATGGTATTTTTTTTCAAATTAGCATAGCTAGCATGCCTCTTCTCAAATATAAGCTACCACCATTCTAACCAATTTGTCTTGATTCACCTATTACAATGTTCTCACTATTTTTGTACTCTTTGCAATATTTTTGTGTTATTTCACTTATTATTTCTATTTTCATTTAATTCTCAACATATGACAGATCAAGTTTTATATGCTATTTGGAGAATGGTTATTCAAGGCATATGACTCATGACAAGGAAATATTTAATAAGTTTTGAGAGAAAGGGAGAATAATGTGAGTAGATTTGGGTGATGGCATAGTTTATCTCATGAAGGGATTGTTATCTATCTATTTCTAGATTCCTTGGGTTGATGTTATTGAGTTGAATGATGTTGTGTTTGTTCTTAGTTTGAAAAAGACCCTTCTTCCAATTCCTTACATGATAGATCTACATTGTGTGGTTGAGTTTGGTGTTGAACAAGATAATAGTGAGAGATCTAACCCAAGTTGTACCCAAAGGGGTTCAATTTGGTGTTCTTCTTACACTATAAGAAAATACAATCAAGAATGGTGCTCTAATACATAATAATGACAATCCATGTGAGATTTGGCATAAGCACTTTGGTCCTTACACTATGGAGCACTTCCCCTCTTGAAGAACATGGCATAGGGGTTGTCGAACTTCAAGATTGACAAGGAAGGATTATGAAAGGGATGTGAACTTTGTAAACATGCCAAGGAGTAGTGAATGGATATTGAGATGGATTATTGAAGAAATCTATTCAAATGTATGCGTTAAATTTCATGAACCATATATCTATAGGCATGAACGAAATCTATCTGAAAAGATGGATGCAGTGGAATTTACAAAATCAATGTAACCTGAACAATCGATTCATGACAGAAATTTCACACAAATCGAAGAAGAATTGCTCACATTATCATTAAATCAATATTAAGTAACAACTCAGTAATACAATAGTCATACAATAGGAAGAATTCGAATAGTGTCGATAAGATTCGAATTCACCAACTCTGACTGACTGATGTGTTAACTCAATGTGGGAAAAATCACAACTGGAGCTCACTAGTTTAACTATGGATGTCTAATTCAGTTAGTTGATGAGGTAGGTGGGAAAAAAGGTGCCACACTTCCTTGAACCATGCAAATAGGCCCTAGGGTGACTGCTAGTGAACTAGCTAGTGGTTATCGGAGCATAACTAATCACGACTTACTACCTACCACAGACAACTGAAGGTGATTGTTGGTGGCACTCATATAGGGTTCCTAAAATGTAGGGATCGGCACCAATGGAACCAAAACTCATGTTGTAGATGACTCTTAGGCATGTCCCCATTACTCTAGTAAAGTGAAATTGACCTCCTAATCTACGCAAAATTAATAGTTAGACTATGTGGGTAAAGGGAGGATTAATTAATCCAAACACGCCCTCTTAATCCTAACTTTGGAAAACTTCGAGCCCTAGTAACTAGGCAAAAAGTCACCCATACAATCTAAATGAAATAAAAATATTACTTAATAAATAAGGAAAATGGGGAAAACTTGATGAAACCTCCCCCTAAAAAAATAATTAGGAAATAAGGAGACAATGAGTCAAGCCTTTACACCAAGAAAAGATTTAAGGTAAACAAATCTCTTTTCAGTGAAGGACTTGGTAAAAATATCTGCAATTTTTTCCTATGTAGGGCAGTAATGCAATGTGATAGTATTGTCATGCATTAGTACTTCAATATGCTATGTCCACTACTTTTCAACTGGATCACTGAATATATTGATGGTACTATGGTTGTCACAATAGATGTCTACTAAAGGTGAAGTGTGAATCCCAAACTTTGTCAAAATTCTATGCAGCCAAACTGCCTGAATAGTTACATTCACATCCCCCCTACACTCTGCTTCTGCTAAAGAAAGTGCAAGAGTTGCTTACTTCTTTCTGGACCAACTGATTACCCTAGATCCCAACATAAACACAAAACATGAAGTATATTTCCTATCATTTCCATATCCAACACAGTCTAAATCAGTGTAACCAATCAAATCTAACTGTGCATCAGCTAAATAATGGATCACATAGTCTTTAGTACCCTACACATAATGCAAGATACGCTTTCCTTCCTTCTAGTGCAGCTCATGTGGCTCTTGCATGTATCTAGCAGCAACACTCACAATATAGTATATATCTGGCCTCAAATGTGCGGCATATAGTAGACTCCCAATGAGTTGTCTGAAGAGAGTGTTGTCAACCAATGGTGTAAAGCCACCTTCTTCTATCCTGATGCAAGATAGTAAGGGAAAAGGTGTTGCTTTGCAATTTTCCACGTGGAATATTTTAATCGAATTTGATGAATATCTAGACTATGAAATCATGATTCCCAAAGTATTTTGACTTACTTTGAGACCAATGAACAGTTTCAACAGTCCTAGATGTCACATGCCCCAATTTGCAAAACAATTTACTGTTATTGAGGAACATTATGTTATATTTTATGCTAAGTTTGTAATTGATGACCAAGTCGGGTCGAGGATAATTAATGTATATTCATAATATTTTATTAATAAATAAATAAACGATGACACAACAGCTTAGGGAAGTTGTTAAAGGAGTGTTAACTGGTCACTTGGTGGAGGAGACTCGGTGGAGAGTATACTGACAAGTGGCAACATCCTCAAAATACTTCTAACTGTTGCAGGTGGGAACTTCCCTATATTTCTAGTCATGATTCCCCAAGAAAGTGGAATTGGAGCAGGTGGCTCATTAAAGTAAAAACTAACCCAGAAGACCTAGGCATTGTTATAAAACTTCCCGTTGAAGACAGCTGGGGCTGCTCATTCTGGAATTGTGATCATTTAGAGTGAATGAAGTGCACATGAGAAATTCAATGGAGGGGACTTATTGAAGTGAGTTTGAGGGGTTAACTGTTGAGAACTGAACTTATGCAGTTGTTAGGCTGAAGTTCTTACTGTTGTAAGTAGGATTGAATTACTGTTGTAATTTGACCAGTCAGGTGACAGAAGGTCTTAAGGATACATCCTTTACCCAGTACTCTACCAGGAGGACCAGGTAACAGGCTCGGGGGGCCTGAGGAAGTGCAAACTAAGCTTTCTCCAGGAGTTGGTTGGGAGGAACAACCTCCTTAAGCTATTGTCAGATCATCATTTGACAAGTTTTTATTGTTCAGGTTATTTATAATTTATTTACTATTTTTAGCAAATGTTTACTAGTTTTTCAAAGATATGCATCTTATTGTTTTGTTAGGGATATGTGGATTATGTTTTTAAACATTTGTATTTATGCTATATGAAAAGTAAATAGAAATAAATTACCATACTGTATTTTTCCACACCTTGTATAGGCAGTACTCTAGTACAGCTGGTTGATTAAGTAGAGGTGATGATTTGTTTACCAACTCTGAATGAAAATTGCAAATGATTTCTTTTATAGATTCATATGATTTACTTACATAAATCTTTGTTATACTTACTCTATCTATTGAAAGTAACTATACTATTTAATCACAGGAAACGAATAGATTGTATATTAATTATTAGTAGTCATACTATTCACAGAACTATTAATAGTACTAATATTATTATAAACATAATAAATAAAGTTAATTAAACCAATATAGGAATAGTGAAAGATAGCATTTAGGGTTTGAACCTAGATAATACTCAATGGGTATTTATAATAATTTACTCCTAGTTCATATTTATATTCTATACTGAAAAACAGATGTTGTTTTTACTGTAACCCTCGAGATTTACTTAGGGTTTACAAGAGGTAGATTTTATCCCTTAAACAAACTTTTACATTCTTAATCATAACATAAAATTTAACAGCTGTAAATATTTATTACTGAAAGTAAAAATAGGAAACATAACTAAAACCATCTCTGTAAAAATCCATTTCATTTCAGAACTGTAGGTTATCTACAAATAATAACCATTCTAAGAGAAAAACCGAGTAAGTAATTCACCTAATGACATGTTATAAAATTCAAACAGTATAAATCACTATAAATCATTTATATCAAATGAATTGTAAATTAAATAACACTGTTAATAATTTAATAGAGACAAAATCAAATAAGAGTAATGGCTTATGGCCTTTATAATTATAGGTCGAGGCTCGGGCCTGTTCAAAATTTAATTATACACAACAATAAAACGAAACCATAACCATTATTTTTCTTACAAGTGGAAAATCCTATATCTATTTTACAAGTCTCCACTGAGTAAACAGTCTTTTCTTCACCATTAAAATCCACTTAAAAACTTAATTAACTAGGCAGAGGTCGAACAACATTGTCATGGCTTAGAGCTGAGTTATAAGATGAAAGCAAAAAGTTTACATCGTCTAGGTCGTAAAGGCATTGTCACTAAAACCTTAATGTCACGGCTACAATAGCCTTCAACATTCTTGCACTCAATACCCTTTAGGGTTTGTAATATAAAAACAAAATAACAAGAAGTATCCTAATAGTAAAACCCAAGCTGAGTCCACAACCAACAACGGAGCTTCTTGTCATTCGGACCAGCACATGAATGTAGGAGAAAACCCTTAGTGCAACTAGGGCTTACCAAGGTTTATGTAGCCATGAATGGGAGATTTGTGCTTCTAGCTAACCCCATTCACTATAAGAGGAACTTGCACAGAAGAATAAGTTTTAGTAACAGCATTTAAATGTTTTTGAAATTTATAACTTTCATGCATTAAAGAACTTGACTGACAGTTTACCTGATAAGAAAAGCATTGGAGAAGTCGTGGATGCAAATAGCTAGAGCAGCTCAATGGCACCTAAAAGAGGAATACCCCCTGATAAATTTATAGTGTCGGTTACCACTGAAACCCTAAGTTGTGAATCCAAAGGTAAACCAACAACACTCCCATGAGAACGAAGAGCACTTTTACTCAGCTCTGTCACTATTTTTCTATCTGAATTACCAACTCAATCTTCGAATCGATGAAGGAAGTGACTTTTCACTCATACCTTTTCTTTTCAGCAGTCTTAAAACACCTAAAAAACAGTTTTTACTGCTCACAAGACCAAGTTCGCAATAGAAATGGAAAGTTGGAGGTTAGCAAGGAGTGATGGCAGCCACGAGCTCCTAGCTCGGCCACACCAGACAAAGAAACCCTCACCTTTGCAAAATGAAGTTTAGGGCAAGCACAAGTCAACTCAACTATTGGATTTTACACCTCCACATGTCCACCGATATTTTTTCATCCTAGTGGGTATCATTTCAATAGTCCTGTATCCAGTTTATAATCTGCATTAAGATTATTACACATCAAACGTTAATCATTAAAATAATATCATATTTTGATTTCTAATCATGTATTGTACCTCGATCATTTCGATGCCAAATCTATCAACCATAGTATTAAGAAAAGATTGTTCTTTTAGGGTTTTGTTGTAAGTCACGATAGAGTAGTGTCTTTTGCTAACCTTATTTTATCAAACATAGGTAAAGGACAAGTTTTAACCATAAACTACTTTAAGAAGGAGATCTAATGACTCCTTGAGGTAACCTTTTTATTTTGTTAAGAGTTGGAAGGTAAAATGTTAACTAGAACCTAAGCTATAACAAGATCTCCTATATTATTGTAAACCAACATTCTTATCTCAAGTTTTTACTAAACAAACTTGTGTAAATGTATAATTTTATAGCTAAAAGGTACACAAGAATTTGAGGTGTAAGATACAATAAGAAGGAATCAAAGTAAAAAATGTAAGAGTTTAAAAAGGTATTCTTCCGACTAGGATTAGAATCTTAACCCACTTATTTTAATGAAATGTGTATTTGGGGATGCTAGTAAATGCAATTCATAGACCCATATAAGAATATCAGTGTAAATCTAGCATCCAAACATTGAGTAAATAGATAGTAGTAAAGGTGGTTTCGGGTTATTTATTGAGAAAACAATGTTTATAAAACCCTAGAACAAGGTTAAATGTGATAGACACCAAATGTTGTTGAATGATCTAAGCATCAAGATGTGAACTTTATTCTTTCTATTTAAAATCTAGATTATAATTAATGTAAGCAGGAATACCAGTGTTCATTAGAATTTTATTCTTAATCATCCAAATGATTTGATGTCATTTTGATAGTATTTGATCATGCTTTTTCAACCCATGCATATGCAGTATTTGTTGTAAAATTTTCATGGAGTTGTGACGATTGAAAAAGATCAACGTTACCTCCGAAAAAGATAAGCTACATTTAAACATTCTAAGTCTAGCATCATATTTAGTCTAGATAAGTATCTTCTTGATCTGAATATATACATATTATTTTTACGGGAACATGCTCTTACCTGTTAAAACCTATAGAGAACCATCAGTCCCATTGTGTTATCTTTAAGCAAAGTAAGCCCCGATCATCCCTAAGAAACTCCCCTACTTGACAAAAGAAATCAACAGTATACCTAGCATCAGTAAAATACAAGTTCTTTTCTACTTTCTAGAAAATTAAAATTGCTAAGTTGAAAACAGTACTAACACAGTTTTTAAAGACAAGCCTCTAGATAATACAAATTCTTATAAAGGAGTAATCGGTGTTTCTCTTACAAACTATTTTATTATCTGCTAACAGTTGCGGGTACTTTAGCGGTGACATTTGACATTTTATATCAAATGAAAAATTTTAAATTTTTAAGAATTTTTGAGTTATTACATGGGTATCAAAGCACACGGTTCACACACTAGGCCTAAATGTGCCTCAACTTGCATATGTGGAAAATTAAATTTAAACAAACATACTGATGTTATTTTGCTTTGAATGGTATTCCCAGAGAATTTTGTTTTCTGAGTTAATCACAGGTATGGATAGATTGGAAGAATATGCGGATGAAGAGTCTCCTTACACTGAATGAAATAATTTTCAAAAAGAACCGATACAAGAAGATATAACTAATAATTCTTCTGAACTGCTACAAACAGTTAAGGAACTAAAAACATAGATGGAATCGGTTAGGAAAGAAAATGAAAGGATTATGAGAGCTCAGGAGGAGCTAAACCAGATTTTAATGGAAAGATTTCATACTGAGGGAAAAGATAAAAGAACTGAGTCTGAAGATATGGGTTATCAGCATAAAGATAAAAATACTAAGCAAGTTAAAAACGAAAGTAGCTCATCTTTTGAAGTATATGGTGATTCACATAAACAAAACTTCCATTATACTCGTGACAGTAGTGAAGATAATCACCATACTAGAAAGAGAAAGTTTAAACCTTACGAAGAAATCTCTGGGGAATTCAAGAAGATCAAGCCACCAACCTTTAATGGAGAAACTGAAAAAAGGGGAAGAAGCAGAATCCTGGTTGTCCGGGATGAAGAAATACTTCCAAATTTATAACTAATCTAATCAACTGAAGGCCAGGATGGCTATTTATAATCTTATAGGGAAAGCAGATATATGGTGGCAGGACTTAAAAAGAGTAAAATGTATAAGGGAGAAAAATATAAATTGGAGTACATTTAAGAAATATTTCAAAAAGAATTTTTTATCTAAACAGTATTATGAGGAAAGGGCTAAGGAATTTTACGAGCTGAAACTGGGAACAATGAATATGAAAGAAATAAATAGTAAATTTCTAAGTCTGCTCAGGTATGTGCCATATATTGTGGACGAGAAACCTAAGGTACAATGGTTTCTCAGGTGTTTACCTTATCATATAAAGGATAGAATTGAGTATGACAATCCGAAAACTTTAGAAGAAACAATGAGAAAATCAAATTTATGTTATGAACATAATCGTAAAAAGGAAAGTATGACCAATTGGAAGGCCAAAAGGAATAATAACTTTGAACAGAAAAAGAAAGATTTTGTGCCTAATCGAAATTTTAAGAATACTAACACCAAAAATTTTCCTAGTAAAAATTTCCAAGGGAACAAAAGTAATTCACAGACCAATCCAAATAATCAAAGGAATAAAGAATCTGCTAACAACCTGTCGATGCCTGGAAATTCGCAGGTAACAACAACTAGGGATTCTCCCCAGTAAACGTTCCCAACTAGCCCATTACTGTTTGGTATGGGGAATCCATCCGGTTTATGGTCTCGCTACCGTAGGTCAAGTAACAAAATACAAGGTTTTACCAGTTACGGCCCGGTCCACCGTGTGTATTTTTTAGTTTATGTTTAAGTATGATGTGCAAGTGCCTATCTAAAAATACAGATTGATAGAGAATACGAGGAGCGATCACAATGTGATGCGCAGGTCCTTACCTCTCATCTTAACTCGCCTGCATCTAAATCACACACAGCAAGAAACTAAAACTAACTATCTAACCTATCCCTAGGGAGCAAGATTATCATTTATCAATCAGTAATGTATTTCTGCACATGCATTAAGAAAAATCACAGATAGCTGTTACTTATTTCAAAACACATGAAGATTAATAGATATATGAACAACAAGATAGCTCATTGTTTATCAAAGGCCTTCATTACTCACAGTGGAAATTTCATGGAATAAACTAGAGCGCATTCATAACAAGAACATAGGTTCAAAGAGTTAGAACGATTTCACAATTAATGGACACAAGCTGAAAATGAAATAGTTCACATTCAACAAATCCATAGCATGACATTTGAAATCTTCCACCAAGCTTTCTCCAACAGGAAACTTGTAATTCTTATTGCAAAAGGAAATAGTTCTTCTTACAACATAATCTCACAAATCTATCTAGGAAAAAGTCCCTTCTTATATCTAACTCTCCTATATTTATACAAAACAGCAAAACTTTTGGGCTGCCCCCTTGGTGACCTTTGGGCTCCCCCTACCGTTTAATCCCACAATTTTATCTTTTAGTGAGTGCTAATGATTTATACAATACGTTACATTTCAGATTAATATTTAAGAGCACTTTATAAAAAGGGACCAGCTTGGTAACTGATGAACTTTTCCCAAGCCTGGGCCTCTGCTGCTACCGATTATGTTCATTAATTCGTTGGTCCTTTTGAGATCCTGTTGATATCAGACCTTCACTTTCTTCTTTTTTGAGCAACATCTATGCATCTTACTTTTCCTTTCCTTAGTCAACTCCCTTTTGTTGTGTCCTTTAGATATGTCTTCTTTGCAGCAGTAATCATCAAACTGGGTCTAAAAAAAATATTCTAAATCTGTCTGTAGTTAAAGCGAAAAATTCATCATTAATCAGGACTGCATTCAAGATCATCTAACTTTTCAATAAAAAGTAAACAACACTATCAATAAAACTAAATCAAATGTGAGGCCTTGTACCGCGTTCTCGTTGTGAAATCCTTAACTTGATCAAAAATAAGAAACCTCCGTCGCCCATGGAGTAGGGTAATGGCTTACAAAAATGGCGGGAAAAATACTAAACATCGAGCTAACAAACTCCTCATCGACGAACAGAAAACTATACATCAGATGGTCAGTTCACTAAGCCGCCGCAACGGAGAAAACCATATAGACTAAGGGTTCCGAGGCAAAATAAAACGTCGACGAAATAAAGTGCTAAAAGCTTTCGTCCATGCATCAGAGATCGAAACCACTACCCACTAAACATATAGGCATCGGAGATCAAAACCACTACCCACTAAACACATAGGCATCGGCGATCGGAAGGACTAATCACAATGCGTCGGCAGAAAAGTTTGCTAGAAAACTGCAACGGCGAAAGTCATACAGACTAAGGGTTCCGCGACTAACTGAAAACATCAGCGATCAAAAACTTTAATGACTACGGATCGGTGAGTTTAACACTAAGCATCTTCGCAGTGTCGGTGAAATAAACAACAAATCCTCTGAAACGGTGGTGTCGCTCGAGACTAGAACTCCGACTATTTTCCAAAAACATTCCAATAGAGAAAACAAAAAATCATCGCAAAGCAAAAAAGTTTGAACCAATAAAACCACTTAATCGGTGAAAGAAAAACTATCCATCGGCCCATTCTCTATCTGTCCTCCGAAACGGCGGTGATATAGAAGGCTCATGCTCCGAACGTGATAAAATAAAAACGCTGACAGTCCAAAGAAAAATGAAATAAAAGCTCATCGGTGAAAATAATAATTGTCCATCGAGAAGTTCACTACTTACCCTCTGCAATGACGGTTGCGTAGAGAACTACCACCCCGATATAGAAATAAATAAACTTCCGACAGTGATAAAGGAAATCATTTATAAATCAAAAGGCCATCAATTTCAACTTCACAGTCAAAAGCATCAGCTGTGTTTGGGTACACAGGGTACTCCCAAAAGACCGAACACCTTCAGGAACCGCTTCACACAAATAGATCACAGATCAACACGCCGATGTTTGTCATGTGGTTAAAACCCTCGAGAGGGAAACAATCCACGGCCCTAGCCAAATAGCTACTTGGAGCAATTTATTATGAAAAAGAAAGAAAGTTACATATGAGCTTCTCATAATCAATCAACTAGCCAAGGACCCTCTATGCTTTTTAAATAGAGATCATAGACCAATCGGGTGTTAAGCCACGGATCAATGGTAGGTATGATCTAA
>LPNX010052043.1:184339-286089 GCA_001517045.1 Pseudotsuga menziesii
AGGCAGATGGAGTTCATTTTTGCTATAGGGGCAAAGGTTTCATTGTAGTCAATCCCTTCAACTTGGAAAAAAACTTTGGCAACTAACCTTGCCTTAAGTCTTTCAACACTTCCGTCTAATGCATACTTAGTTCTGTAGATCCATTTACATCTGACAAGTTTTCTTCCTTTTGGAAGAAGAATAAGATCCCAAGTATCATTCGCCATTAAGGAATGATATTATTCATCCATAGTTGTATCCCAATCTAGATTTCCTGAAGCTTCTACAAAAGTTTCTGAATCATGATTCTCGGAAACTTGAGCCAAAAGAGAAGAGGCTCGCTAAAACTGAGAACGTGTTCGACTTTGATCTCTAGGATCACCGGCAAGATCACCAGTTGCTTCACATGTTGAACGGACCCATCAAGGAAGTATTGGTGCTGGTGCAATTGGAGGAACATGAGCAGGCGGAGGTGGATTTTCATCCTCACTGTCATCATCAGAAAATGGAGTTGGAAACTTGTCAAGGAATCTGGAAGAAGAAGAAGAAGAAGGCACAATCGTCGAATCAGGCTCTCATGCCAAAGATGGAACACCCACCAAGTTAGGCTCGTAGGCCAAAAGATTTTCATCAAATTTAACATCTCTTCTAATGATTATATCATGAGAATGTGGCTGAAGAAGTCTATAACCTTTTACATCTTCAGAATATCCAACAAATATGCACTTTTCACTTTTAGGCTGCAATGCTTTCCGTTTTTTATCCGGAATGTGAGCCCATGCTTCACAACCAAACACATGAAAGTGACTTACATCTGGTTTAATCTTACTCCATGCTTATTCCAGTGTTATACCCTGTAAAACTTTAGTGGGTGTGTGATTAACTATGTAATTTGCACAATTTATGGCCTTAGCCCAATATTGAAGACTTAGTCCCTTAGATTGGATCATACAATTAGCCATTTCTTTTAAACCGCGGTTCTTTCGTTCAGCTACACCATTTTGTTGTGGTGTATATGGAACAGTGTGTTGTTGTTGGATTCCTTGTTCAGTGCAAAAAGTAGTGAACTTGTTGTTAACATATTCTCTTCCATTTCCAGATCTTAACTTAATAATTTGAAGACCAGATTGTTTTTCAACAAGGGCCTTGTAAGCCAAGAACATTTTAAATACTTCGCTCTTAAGTTTTAAGAAGTAAACCCAAGTGTGTATGGATTACTCATCAATGAAAGTTAAGAAATATTTGAAACCAGAAAAGGAAGCAGATGGAAGAGGGCCACACAAGTCACTATGCACAAGCTCCAAGGGAACCGAGGCGTGCCAAGAGGTACATTTGTCAAAACTATCCCGATGATGTTTTTCGAGTACACAACCGGAACAAACACCACCCTTGCAAGATACCAGCGGAAGACCAGTCACCATATTGTCTTTACATAGTTGTTGCAATGAGCGATAATTTAAGCGTCCAAATCACTCATGCCAAAGTTTACTCAAGTTATCACTATGAGCAACAAAAACTGAAGGAAAAGGTGATGACCCAAAGTTGTTAAATTTGTACAACTTTGTAATATCATCAACAGTTCCAGTAGTAAGGATATTTTGAGGATTTTTAAAATCCTTAATTACAACTTGGTGAGTTGTAAACATCAAAATTTTACCTTGACCTGAATGAGTAATTTGATAGACTTATAACAAATTGCAGGAAATTTTTGGAACACATAGTACATCACTGAATTTACCATTTTCTACTGGAACTATTCTAGATCCTACAACTCTTAGTGATCTATCATCACCAACAAATATTTGTTTGGTGTTACATTCATGCATAGTAGAAAAGATGGTTTTATCCTTAGCCATATGATAAGATGCTCCAGAATCAATGAGCCATTCAATTGAAGTAGAATAAGAAGATGCAGTATAAGAGTAACCAAAAGCACAAAGTGCATCTCCATGAGAGGTAGATTCTGAAGACGAATCTAGGTTGATGTGGTGCTTCTTCATTGCTGCTTCCAAGGCTGTCATCTTCTTAAAACACTTAGATTCATCATGATTATATTTCCCACAAAAATTGCAATGACGCTCAGTCTTCTTTCCTTTTGGCTTGGATCCTTTGTCATTTTTTAAAGAAGGAGCTGACTGAGAGGGTTTGGGACCCTTGTTGTTTGGCTTATTATTGCGAAAATTATGTTTCTTGGGAGGCTTGGACTTTTCTTTCTGTTGGGACAATAAGGCTTTCCCAGATGTATCTGCATTGTTAATTATTCCAAGATGAATGAGTTTATCTTGCTCTCTAATTAAGGAATCACAAAATGATTCAAGACTACGCTCTTGACAACTAGCTGCACTCAAGGATTCTTTCATGGAGTAGAATGTAGATACAAAGACAGAATATGCAGGCCCAAGTTTGGAAAGAATATGATAAATACATTGTTTGTCTTCTTTCTTAATCTTGCATTCTGCACATAAGAGTCTAAGAGTTTTATACTTAGATAAATACTCTTGAATGCATGAAAAATCATTTGCATTCAAGGAAATCAACTCATTCTCGAGTTGATGACCCTAAATTTCATTGTGTTTATCAAACACAGATTCCAACTTTTCCCAAGCTTTATCAGGTTCATCAATTTCGGATATGTGGAATCGCAAATCAATAGAGATTGACATCCCAATCAATCCACGAACTTCATCACATCTATTTTCCCATTCAATTTTTTTATCATCATCAGTGGGTTTTGTTTCTTTCCCTGAGGTTATCCTAAAAAGTCCCCTACTTCGCAGAACATCCTCCATATGAGATTTCCATGAGAAATAGTTAGAACTTATACGTATAATATCACAAGGGGCAGCCATACTATAAAATAATGGCTGAAAGAACAGAAACTAACTGTCTAGATGCAAAGATCTTGAAAAAATATGCAGTTTTAAAAAAAAACGGCACTTAAAACAGATTATGGATGATGAAGTTATGCTTGATCAAAGAAAATGTTAAAGATGTCCCCAATAGTGACGTGGCAGATATTAACTTGACCAACTAAAAAAACGAAGCCCCCTCTTCCCGAGATCAACCTTTGACAATCACTTTTACAATAAAGTTGCTTTGAAGTGAATAACTTTTGTAGAATAAGTGATGTTCACTTTTACAATAATGTGACTTTTAAATAGTGCGGCAATAAATCAAAAGACTTAAGTGACTCATTTCTATTTTATTTTATTTATGTGAGACGCACTTTTACAATAAAATAACTTGAAAATAGAAATTGCATGCGCTAAAAAGTAGTTTAATAAGACTTGAACTCAAAACCTATTAAGTAATAAAGCAACTTTGGACCAAGTGAGCTAAGTTTGAAAGGTACATAAAATAATGGAAAGAGGAAGGGGGGCTTTTTTTTTTTTTACTCTCCTCTCTCATTCTTCGTGCTTGCTTTCTTTTCCCACAAATCACAAAAAAAAAGAAAAACAAAAAACTTTTTCTACACCAATGGGTTAGATCTTGGTTAACTTACCTGGAAAGTATACGTTTTCAAGTTTTCTCATTGTTTCTAATTTGTCGTGATCGCACAAGGTGCACGGCAAAGAGCATACGTAGCCGAGAAGACAAGAAAAAAAAACTTTCCCTTACTGTTTCTGATTCACCACGATCGCGCAAGGTGCGCGGAAAAGAGCATACGCAGTCAGGGAAGGCAACAATCTGAGACTAAAACATAAAAAATCTAATAACAAACTGATAAAATATGAGAGATTTAAAAAAAAACAAATCCGTCGTTGTAACATTATACCTTCAGATTTGCCGAAATGAGTGTTTCTGGAGCAAACGAAAATGGTTTTTGGTGAAACGAAAACTATTTTCCAATGGAAACAGTGCTCTGGACGCAATGGAATAGCTCCCACAAGCAAAAAATGCACAGAAAATCTAGAACCAGAAACCCTTTCAAAGTTTCGGCAACACTGGTTCCAAATCTAGATCAAAACCGAAAGTGGCTCTTCACAAAAGCTCTAATTCATAAGGTTTGTTGTTACACTAAAACCTACAGATGTTGGTGAACATTTGAAACCCGGAACAAGGCCTTATCACCAGGATTGGTGATTAAACCACTTATTTTATATTCCCAGAGGTGCGGCGGTTATACCATGTGGAGGTACCTGATACTCCAACACCCCACCTCCGGCATACCTCGAGGGAATTGAACCTGAGACCTCAGCTTTGATACCATGTTCAGGTACACAGGGTACTCCCAAAAGACCGAACACCTTCAGAAACCGCTTGACACAAATAGATCACAGATCAACACATCGATGTTTGTCACGTGGTTAAAACCCTCGAGAGAGAAACAGTCCATGGCCCCAGCCAAGCTAATTGGAGCAATTTATTATGCAAAAGAAAGAAAGTTACATATGAGCTTCTCATAATCAATCAACTAGCCAAGGACCCTCTATGCTCTTTAAATAGATATCATAAACCAACCCGGTGTTAAGCCATGGATCAATGGTAGGTATGATCTAAAAGAAGTTGAACAGTCAGATCACTCTATGTCTAAAACATATCGTGACTGTCGGATTAGAATATTTACATATGCATACTAAAGAAACACACTTTTACCTAACGGATATATTACACAAGTTGATCTTAACTAACTCCTAAGTGTCTAAATATCCTAACAAGTTGGACAAAAGATAATCATTCAACTTCTGAAAGTGGTAACCAATTTACCTCAATTCAACCTCAAAAGATCCAAATTTGTAGCAGAGAAACAACAGAGTTAGAAATCCCAAACAAATCCAGGCAAGATAAAATTAAAAGGAGGGTCCAATTTTTTTTTTTTAAAATTTGGGAAATAGTTGTAGCTGCAACACAACCACAATAACTATACAAAGAATTTTGAACGAAAGGAAGCCATAAAGTGTTGGGAATGTAATGGTCCGCATTATGCATCAGTTTTCCCCAATCGAAAGAAGATTGTTAGCAACATGCACACAATACCAGAGGAGACGACTGTTGGTGATCTAGCGAGGACAAATGCCAGGATCAATGCAGCATTAGAGAATCGGCAAGCGGATTATCAAACTTCCATGGTGGAAGTGGAAGGTAAGATAAATCAAATACCTATATCTATTTTGATTGATCCAGGAGCTAGTTTAAGCTATATTTCTCCTAGTTTAGTAGAAAAGTGTAAGCTTTTAGTTGAAAAGTTTGCAAGATCTTGGTTAGTTCAGCTAGCTACAGGTACAAAGAGAAAAGTAATTAGCTTTGTTAAGAATTATGCAGTAACTATGGATCAGTTTGAAACCTCTGTTAAGCTCAATGTGTTACCTTTAGGTTCATATGATATGTTAATTGGTATGGATTGGTTAGGACAGCATAGGGTGGTCCTGAATTGCTTTGATAAAACCTTCACTTGCATAAATAGTGATGGAAAGTTAATAAATGTAAAGGGAATCCCTAGGAAAATAGTCGTAAGGCGGATTTCTGCTTTGTAGCTTAAGAGAGTTGTTAGGAAAGGTTGTAAAGCTTTTTCTGTAACAGTAATTAATGAAGAAAATACTAACAATAGAGATAAATTAAAACTGGAAGATATTTCGATTCTAAGGGAATATTCAAATGTATTTCCAGAAAAAATTCTGGGGCTGCCTCTGAAACGGAAATTAGATTTTACTATTGAGTTGGTACCTGGTGCAGTGCCCAACTCAAAAGCCCCTTATCGGATGAATATATTGGAATTAAATGAACTTAAGTCACAGTTAAAAGAAATCATTAATAAGAATTACATTAGACCCAGTGTGTATCCCTGGGGGGCACCTGTCATCTTTGTTAAGAAGAAGGATGGAACTCTATGACTATGTATAGATTATCGTCAACTAAATAAAATGACTATCAAGAATAGATACCCGTTACCTCGCATAGATGATCTGTTTGATCAGCTACATGGAGCCACGATGTTTTCAAAAATCAATTTACAATCTGGATACCACCAGGTCCAAATCAAGGATGAAGACATCTTTAAAACAGCTTTTAGGACTTGATATGGACATTACAAGTTTGTCATTATGCCATTCGAGCTTACTAATGCCTCAGTTATTTTTATGTGTCTGATGAATAATGTAATGCATAAATTTCTGGATAAATTTGTGGTCGTATTTATTAACGACATCTTAATTTACTCAAAGACTGAAGAGGAACATAAAGAGCACTTAAAAATTGTCTTACAAGAGTTACGAGAACATCAATTTTTTGCAAAATTAGTAAATGTGACTTCTTTAAAGATAAAATTCAGTATTTTGGTCATGTGGTGACTAAAGAAGGAATTTTTGTTGACCCCGAAAAGATAAAGGTAATCGAAGATTGGCCAGTCCCAAAAGACGTAATTGACATCCCATCATTCATGGAGATTACTGGTTATTATCGGAGATTCATCGAAGGGTTTTCAATAATTGCAAATCCTATAACCTCTTTGCAGAAAAAGGGGAAGAAATTCAATTGGAATCAGAAGTGTGAAAACAATTTTAAAAAAGTTAAAAACATTATTAACCACCACACCAATTCTAAGAATTGTTGACCCTAATAAAGAATTTATAGTATGTACATATGCATGCAATGATGGTTTAGGTGGAGTATTAACTCAGGAAGGACACGTCATTGCTTATGAGTCTAGGAAGCTGAAGGTTCATGAGAAAAATTATACGACCTGTGACTTAGAATTAGCTACTGTCATACATGCCTTAAAAATGTGGCATCATCATTTAATAAGAAGGAAGTTTATACTAATGATAGATAATAAAGGATTCAAATATATGTTGTATCAACCTAACTTGAATGCTAGGGAAGCTAGGTGGTTAGCTTTTCTTAGTGAATATGATTTTGAAATTCAACATATTAAAGGAAAGGAGAATAAGGTTGTTGATGCATTAAGTAGAAATGCAAAGCTGAATTTTACAGCAGCCATCAGCACTTATAAGACAGACTTGGAAGAACAACTAGAAGCTGGAATAGAACAGGATGAAAATTATCAAAAATTACAAGCAAAAGTAAAAGAAAATTTAATAGAAAGTCTAAATACATGGTACAGGTTTGAATGAAAAATGATTATTATTGTATAAAGCTAGATTATACATACCTAATGCACCTAATATTAAGCTGTTAATTTTAAATGAAGCTCATAAAACTCCTTATTCAGGACATCCGAGTTATCAAAAAACCATAACCATGCTAAGAAAGGATTATTTCTGGCCAAATATGAAAAATGAATTGGCAGAACATATTGCTAGGTGCTTTGAATGTCAGCAAGTAAAAATTGAACATCAACATCCAGCTGGAATACTTTAGCCATTACCTATTCCTAGCTGGAAATGGGAGATAATTATCCTTGATTTTATCACGGGATTACTTAGAAATAAAAACTTAAATGACTCAATAATGGTAGTTGTTGATAAGTTGAGTAAAGTAGCCCATTTTACACTTGTAAAAACTACTTATAAAGCTGCAAATATTGCTGATATTTTCTTCAAACAAATTTTTCGATTGCATCGAATACCAAAGGTGATAATTTCAGACCGAGATCCTAAATTCACAGGTAATTTTTTGAAATCTTTGTTTAAAGGGTTAAATACTATGTTAAACTTTAGTACCTCTTTCCATCCTCAAACCAATGTACAGACTGAAAGAGTAAATCAGGTATTAGAGGATCTGCTTAGAATGTATGTAAAGGAGCAGCCAAGTAAATGGGAAGATTATTTACACCTGGTAGAGTTTGCTTACAATAATCATTATCAAGCTTCAGCTAGATATAGTCCCTTTGAAATTATGTATGGAAGGAAATGCAATACTCCCATCTCTTGGAGTAATCCAGTGGACAGGTTAGTATTAGGACCTGAATTATTGAAGGAGATGGAGTTAATTGTAAAACAGGTACAAGGTAACTTGAAATTCGCACAAGATCGACAGAAAAGCTAAGCAGACCTTAAATGAAATCCAAAGGAGTTTTAGGTAGGTGAACATGTTTTTATCAAGGTGATACCTAAAAAGTGTTCTCTAAGGTTAGGTAGTTGTCCTAAGATAGCACCCCGTTATTGTGGTCCTTTTGAAATACTGTCCAGGATAGGACAGGTAGCATGGCAGTTAGCTCTACCACCAAATCTAAGAGTTCACAATTTTTTCATATTTTTGTGTTAAAAAAATATGTACATGATGGTACTCATGTTATTAATTGGAATGATGTGCAGGTGGAACTCGAAGGAGATTTTCTGGTGGAACCAGATTGTATCCTCGAAAGGAGGGAGATCTCGCTTCGGAATCGCACCATTGGTCAGGTGAAGGTGCAATGGAAGCACCTTAGTCCAGAAGAATCCACTTGGGAATTGGAAAGTCAAGGGGGTGTGTATGTCACATGCCCCAATTTGCAAAACAATTTAATGTTATTGAGGAACATTATGTTATATTTTATGCTAAGTTTGTAATTGATGACCAAGTGGGGTCGAGGATAATTAATGTATATTCTAAATATTTTATTAATAAATAAATAAATGATGAGACAATAGCTTAGGAAAGTTGTTAAAAGAGTGTTAACTGGTCACTTGGTGGAGGACAATGGGTGGAGAGTATGTTGACAAGTGGTAGCATTCTCAAACTACTTCTAACTGTTGCAGGTGGCAACTTCCCTATATTTGTGGTCATGATTCCCCAAGAAAGTGTAATTGCAGCAGGTGGCTCATTAAAGGAAAAACTGACATAGAAGACCTAGCCATTGTTATAAAACTTCCCATTGAAGACAGGTGGGGGTGCTCATTCTGGAATTGTGATCATTTAAGGTAAATGAAGTGCACATGAGAAATTTGATGGAGGGGACTTATTGAAGTGAGTTTGAGGGGTTAACTGTTGAGAAATGAACTTATGTAGCTGTTAGGCTGAAGTTCTTACTACTGTAAGCAAGATTGAATTACTGCTGTAATTTTACCAGTCAAGTGACAGAAGGTCTTAAGGATACATCCTTTACCCAGTACTCTACCAGGAGGACCAGGAAGTAGGCTCGGGGGTCCTGAGGAAGTGCATACTAAGATTTCTCCAGGAGTTGGTTGGGAGGAACAGCCTCCTTAAGCTGTTGTCACCTCATCATTTGACAGGTTTTTATTGTTCAGGTTATTTATAATTTATTTACTGTTTTCAGCAAATGTTTACTAGTTTTTCAAATATATGCATCTTATTGTTTTGTTAGGGATATGTGGATTATGTTTTTAAATAGTAGTATTTATGCTAAATGAAAAGTAAATAGAAATAAGCTACCATACTGTATTTTTCCACGCCTTGTATAGGCAGTACACTAGTACAGCTGGTTGATGAAGTAGAGGTGATGATTTGTTTACCAACTTTGAATGAAAATTGCAAATGATTTCTTTTATAGATTCATATGATTTATTTACAGAAATATTTGATGTACTTACTCTATCTACTGAAAGTAACTATACTATTTAATCACAGGAAACTAATAGATCGTATATTAATTATTAGTAGTCATACTATTCACAGAACTATTACTAGTACTAATATTATTATAAACATAATAAATAAAGTTAATTAAACCAATATAGCAATAGTGAAAGATAGAATTTAGGGTTTGAACCTAGATAGTACTCAATGGGTCTTTATAATAATTTACTCCTAGCTCATATTTATATTCTATACTGAAAAACAGATGTTGTTTTTACTGTAACCCTCGAGATTTACTTAGGGTTTACAAGAGGTAGATTTTATCCCTTAAACAGACTTTTACATTCTTAATCATAACATAAAATTTAACAACTGTAAATATTTATTACTGAAAGTAAAAATAGGAAACATAACTAAAACCATCTCTGTAAAAATCCATTTCATTTCAGAACTGTAGGTTATCTACAAATAATAACCATTCTAAGAGAAAAACCGAGTAAGTAATTCACCTAATAACATGTTATAAAATTCAAACAGTATAAATCACTATAAATCATTTATATCAAATGAATTGTAAATTAAATAACA
Source organism: Pseudotsuga menziesii (assembly GCA_001517045.1). Taxonomy (NCBI): domain Eukaryota; kingdom Viridiplantae; phylum Streptophyta; class Pinopsida; order Pinales; family Pinaceae; genus Pseudotsuga; species Pseudotsuga menziesii. The sequence goes on from LPNX010052043.1 coordinate 194,321, forward strand.
CTGTTAATCATTTGACAGAGACAAAATCAAATAAGAGTAATGGCTTATGGATTTTATAATTATAGATCGAGGCTCAGGCATGTTCAAAATTTAATTATACAAAACAGTAAAATGAAACCATAACCATTATTTTCCTTACAAGCAGAAAACCCTATATCTGTTTTATAAGTCTCGACTGAGTAAACAGTCTTTTCTTCACCATTAAAATCCACTTAAAAACTTAATTAACCAGGCAGAGGTCAAACAACATTGTCATGGCTTAGAGCTGAGTTCTAAGATGAAAGAAAAAAGTTTACATTGTCCAGGCCGTAAATGCACTATCGCTAAAACCTTAATGTCACGACTACAATAGCCTTCAACATTCTTGCACTCAATACCCTTTAGGTTTTGTAATATAAAAACAAAATAACAAGAAGTATTCTAATAGTAAAACCCAAGCTGAGTCCACAACCAGCAACGGAGTTTCTTGTCATTCGGACCACCACATGAATGCAGGAGAAAACCCTTAGTGCAACCAGCGCTTACTAGGGTTTATGTACCAATGAATGGGAGAGTTTTGCTTCTAGCTAACCCCATTTGTCGTAAGAGGAACCTGCACAGAAGAATAAGTTTTAGTAACAGCATTTAAATGTTTTTGAAATTTATAACTTTCATGCATTAAAGAACTTGCCCGATAGTTTACATGATAAGAAAAGTGTTGGAGAAGTCGTGGACACAAATAGCTAGAGCAGCTCAATGGCACCTGGAAGAGGAATACCCCCTGATAAATTTATAGTGTTGGTTACCACTGAAACCCTAAGTTGTGAATCCAAAGGTAAACCAACAACACTCCCACAAGAACGAAGAGCACTTTTACTCAGCTCTGTCACCTTTTTCTGTTTGAATTACCAACTGAATCTTTGAATCGATGAAGGAAGCGATTTTTCACTAATACCGTTTCTTTTCAGTAGTCATAAAACACTTAAAAACCAGTTTTTACTACTCACAAGACCAAGCTCGCAGTAGAAATGGAAAGCTGGAGGTTAGCAAGGAGTGATGGCGACCACAAGCTCCCAACTCGGTCGCACCAAACAAAGAAACCCTCGCCTTTGCAAAATGAAGTTTAGGGCAAGCACAAGTCAACAGAACCAATGGCTTTTACACCTCCACGTGTCCACCAATATTTTTTCATCCTCGTGGGTATCATTTCAATAGTCATGTATGCAGTTTATAATCTGCATTAAGATTATTACACCTCAAACATTAATCATTAAAATAATATCATATTTTGATTTCTAATTATGTATTGTACCTCAATCATTTCGATGCCAAATCTATCGACCATAGTAATAAGAAAAGATTGTTCTTTTAGGGTTTTGTTGTAAGTCATGATAGGGTAGTGTCTTTTTCTAAGCTTGTTTTATCAAACATAGGTAAAGGACAAGTTTTAACCATAAACTACTTTAAGAAGGAGATCTAATGACTCCTTGAGGTAACCTTTTTATTTTGTTAAGAGCCAGAAGGTAAAATGTTAACTAGAACCTAAGCTATAACAAGATCTCCTATATTATTGTAAACCAACATTCTTATCTCAAGTTTTTACTAAACAAACTTGTGTAAATGTATAATTTTATAGCTAAAAGGTACACCAGAATTTGAGGTGTAAGATACAATAAGAAGGAATCAAAGTAAAAACTGTAAGAGTTTAAACATGTATTCTTCCAACTAGAATTAGAATCTTGACCCACTTCTTTTAATATAATGTGTATTTGGGGATTGTAGTAATGCAGTCCATAGACCCATATAAGAATCTTAGTGTAAATCTAGCATCCAAACATTGAGTAAATAGATAGCAGTAAAGGTGGTTTTGGGTTATTTATTGAGAAAACAGTGTTTATAAAACCCTAGAACAAGGGTAACTGTGATAGACACCAAATGTTGTTGAATGATCTAAGCATCAAGATGTGAACTTTATTATTTCTATTTAAACTCTAGATTATAATTGATGTAAGCAGGAATACCAGTGTTCATTAGAATTTTATTCTTAATCATCCAAATGATTTGATGTCATTTTGATAGTATTTGATCATGCTTTTTCAACCCATGCATATGCAGTATTTGTTGTAAAATATTCATGGTGTTGTGATGACTGAAAAAGATCAATGTTACATCTGATGGAGATAAGCTACATTTAAACATTCTAAGTCTAGCATCATATTTATGCTAGAGAAGTATCTTCTTGATCTGAATATATACATATTATTTTTACTGGAACATACGCTTACCTGTTAAAACCTGTAAAGAACCATCAGTCCCGTTGTGTTATCTTTAAGCTAAGTAAGCCCCTATCATCCCTAAGAAACTTCCCCTACTTGACAAAAGAAATCAACAGTATACTTAGCATCAATAAAATACAGGTTCTTTTCTGCATTCTGGAAAATTACAACTGCAAAGTTGAAAACAGTACTAACACAGTTTTTAAAAACAAGCCTCTAGATAATACAAATTCTTATAAAGGAGTAATCAATGTTTCTCTTACAAATTGTTTTATTATTTGCTAACAGTTAGGGGTACTTTAGCAGTGACATTTGACATTTTATGTCAAATGAAAAATTTTAAATTTTTACGAATTTTTGAGTTATTACACTAGATCTATCATAGTGAATGCTTTATTCAAAGTTGACTTGATGCTCCTCAATCCAGCAACAAAGTTTCTAGTAATGAGAAATTCATCCACATATAGGGCAATCAACAACAATGAGCCATCCTTCTATTGCATATAGACATTGCATTCAAATCTACATCGCTCAAATTTTAGTGACATGAGAAAGGAATCCATTTTGAAACACCATTCACTTGGGGCTTGTTTGAGCCCATAAAGAGACTTCCTCAGTTTCTATACTAAGGAAGAATATTCAATGTACCCCTCAGGTTGTTTCATATAGATCTCCTCTTTCAGGTCACCATGGAGGAAGGCACTCTTCACATCCATATGATGTACCTCCCACCTATTTGAAGCTACAACTTCCATGACTGGTCTAATGGAGTCCATTCTTGCTACTGGAATGAATGTCTCATTGTAGTCCATCCCATGGACTTGTGAGTATCCCTTTGCCACCAACAAATCCTTGTACTTGGTTATGGTTCCATCATATGCTATCTTGGTCTTGTAGACCCATTTGCACTGTACTAACTTCCTCCCAGGTTTGGTTGCCCTGTAGCGAATCAAATTCCTCATCCATAGTTTCCTTCCATCTTGGACCATGGCAAGCCTATTTGAATGATTAACGATCTGATCCCATCATCATGAAACACCTATATGGGAGAAGTGGATTTGTATGGGAGAGAGAAACATGTTCATTCTGATATTGGGACCTCATTTTTCTTCTGTCATCTAGATCCCCAACAACATTCCCAGCTATTTTAATGAGCTTTTAGGCCCATTTAGACCTCTGATTTGGAATAGATATTGGATTTGTATCTAGATACTTTTGAGGTTCAATATCAATATCAAGATCATGTTGATCTTGTTCCTCATCTTCTGAATTTGAAATATTAGACAACACACCATCATCTTCAAATGGAAATTAAAGATAGTTTTTACCTTCTTTTGCTTTGGCTGGCACTGGATATGAGTATGGCAGAAAGTGTGAGAATACATATGCCTTCAAGGCATGGTTTGAAACACCCTTCATTATAATCTTCCCAGTTGAGATATATGATATCTCTATTGAGTCAGAATCGAAAGTGACTCTCTTGGGAGAGCCTATATGTGTCATATGATAGATAGATAACATGTTTGTTGTAAGGGAGGAAACATAGAGCACATTTTGGAATTATCGATGCTCAATCTTAATGGATCCTTTCCTAATAATTGGAATCTGTGAATCATCCCCCATATGTATGCTCTGTCCTCCATAGAGATACAAAGTGGTGACAGATTTTTCAGAAGCTCCTGAATCAATCAAATAGGCCTTTGAGTGCGTTAGGCCTGCTTTCAAAGCATGGAACCTCTCATGTTATTCTATCTAGTTTCCAGCTTCAGACTTATTTGCACCTTGAGGAAGGGAAATGTTGTTATGTGCAAGTAGCCTTGACGAATTCTCTTCTTCATGCACTATTTTTTAGGATGAAATCCTCTCATGCAGTAAGAGCATTTAGCTTTTTCAAACTTTTTTATTTTTGTTTTCCTTGGAACCCAAGGATCCATCTAAAGGATTTGGATTCTCTTTGGGCTTCAAATCGGCATTCTTATTCTCTTTCTCACTTTGCTTCCCTTTTTCTTGCGCATTCCCAGAGTCTCCAGCTAAGAGGGCCTGATTCTTGGAGGCTTGAAGCACTGCCATATGAATCAATTTGTCTTGTTCCTAGATTAATGATTATGAAAATGCATCTAGAGATGGCATTTTCCAATTTGGGATGGATAGTCTTCCAAAGTGGAAAGTAGATACAAAAACTAAAAACTCTGAGCCAAGATTGCTCAGAATTGAGAGCACACGTTGCTCATCCTTCTTCTCAATCCCACATTTCTTGCATTGCAATACTACGGATTTGTATTTCAAGAAGAGTTCTTGAATTGTCTCGAAGTTGCTAGGATGAAGTGCAGTTAGATCATTCTCCATAATATGGCCTCTAAGGTCATCCTATTTTCGAAACAAGGATTTGAGCTTGTCCCATACTTACTTCATCGTTCAGATTCCCTTAAGGTGTAACAACATATCGCTAGAGATGTGGATGCACATGAAGACGAAGGATTCATCTAGCTTATTCAGAAACTTGGATTTCTCAATATATTGTTGGGGTTTGACTTCTCTTCCCATTGTCATCCTATACAAGACTTTATTGCGCAAGGCAATTTGCATACTTTCCCTCCAATCAATGTAATTGAAGGGTGTAAGGATTCTCGGAGATAGATCAGCTAAATTCTCCATTTTGTTGGTATAATGATCAACAATTATTCAAGAAACTATGAATGTACCCAAAAAAAATCACTGCAAAACACTTCAATTCACAAACATTGTCAATTCAAACCTCTCCACCTCAACATCAACACTTTTTTTTAGAACATCACACCTAGATAGACTTCTTTGGACATAATCTAGAGGGAGCAATGCAATGATTCTAGGAATTATGTGGAAACTCAACTAATTCTGGTGCAAGCATGGAGTTTTGTGAGGTTTGTTGTTGGCCTAAACATAGGCTCTAATACCATGTTAAATTTCATGAACCATAGATATACAAACCTAAATGAAAGCTATCTGAAAAGAAGGATGCAGTGGAATTTAAAAAATCAATGTAAACTTAATAATGGATTCATGACATAAATTTCACACAAATCAGAGAAGAATTCCTTAGATTATCATTACATCAATATTCATTAACATATCATTAATACAATAGTCATACAGTAGGAAGAATTCAAATAATGTGGATACAATTCGAATTCACCAACTCAAAATGACTAATGTGCTAACTTAGTGTGGGAAAATTCACATATGGAGCTCACAAGTTTTGCTCTGCATGTCTAATTCAGTTCACAATCAATTAACTGATGAGGTAGGTGGGGAAAAAGGTGCCACACTCCCTTGAATCATGCAAACTAGTACTAGGGTGAGTGGTAGTGAACTAACTAGTCGTTATCATAGCATAATTGATCATGACTGACTACCTACCACAGACAACTAAAGGTGATTGCTAGTGGCACTCAGAGAGGGTTCCTAAAATGTAGGGATTGGCACCAATGGCACCAAAACTCAAAAGTGTAGATGACTCTTGGGCATGTCTCCCCTTACTCCAGCAAAGTGAAATTGACCTCCTTAGCTAGGCGAAATTAACAAATATACTATGTGGGTAAAGGGAGGATTAATTAATCCTAACAGTATGTGGACCTATATCTTCCTTTTCTTAGAGATATAATTTGTATTATGTTAGTTGCATTGATGATTTCTCATGCCAGGCTTGGATTTATTTCACTAAGAATAAGGATGGAGTATCTAGTAAGTTCACATAGTCAAAGGCCTTGGTTGAAAATTAGACATGGAATAAGATCAAAGTACTTTGTTCATATAACGTGGGAATTATACCTCTATAGAGTTTGATTCCTTTTGTAGGGAATCAAGGATTAAGATGGAGTTGGCAATGCCCTGCAATCCAGAATAGAATGGGATCGCAAAGAAGAAGAATCTATATACTGTGATATTGCTAATGTTTTGATTCATGAAATGGATTTGTCCACGTGTCTTAAGGTGGATGCATGCAAGAAAACACTTTATATTGTGGACATATGTCCTCATGGGATTTTGGAGAAAAAAACACTAAAGGAAGCATTTATTGGTGATAACCCTGAGGTATCATATCTTTGTGTCTTTGATAGTTTGGTTTATATTTATGTTCTTGATGAGAAACTTACTAGGATTGAACCCCTCACGTATCAAGTGTGTTTGTTGGATATAATGAGACTTACAAGGTTTACTATATCTACATTCTAGTGAAATGGAAGACAATGGAGAGTGGAGATCTGAATATTGATGTGGATGTGTGGTCCTCAATATCACATGTATATTATTTAATGATTGAAGGAAGTAAAAAAATGTTTCAAAATCTAATCTAGGAACAATAAAAAAACTCAAATGTAGATTTGGGTGAAGAGATCCAAGGGAAGGATGAATCCTTACCCTCTCAGACTTTAATCCCATCAATATCTGATATGGCTTACTCAAACATTATTAGGATGCATAAGGGTATGTAATAGTGCCTTAAACTTCAGCCAGGGAAAGTAAGTCTCTAAATAGATTTCTCAACCATGTTGCATTGCCTTTTTCCATTTGTGAGACTTATAATTTTGCAAAATAAGTGTGGAGCATTGCCAAGTTGGAGGATAATAATGTTTTAGGGAGAGTTACAAAATTATTTGGCATAATTAGTGATTGATTCCAAGAATGCAATAGAATTGGATTTGAATATTATTGGTAAAATTAAGGTACAAAGGAAGAAGAATGGTGTTGGTGAAAACACTTTACTCCAAAAGATGGAGTGTTTGATTTTGGTTTCTCTATAAATGTTTTCACCTATCTAGGAGAGTGCTTCATGCAATATGAAGTGCTTGTAGTCTCATAAACCCGTTGTCTGTTTTATTTTACATTTGGAGATATTAGATTTGATTCATGCTTTCCCTGGGATCAGTGCTAGGGAGCAACACTTCTTGACATGGAAATTTAATCCTGTGTGATATTTGAAATCTTATACAAGGGAACAATTGTTGAGGAAGATAGGAACTTGACAAATGTGTATTAACCACTTTGTATGAGGGCGTTAGGAACTTTGAGCTGGGGCGCTTGGATGTTAGGGCATGTACCCACCTTACACATACTTTGAAAATGAATGCTTTACTTGAGAAGTCATTAATTGAAGGGTGCACCATATTGGAGGTGGAGTGTTGGATGATGCAGGGGCATCTACACCAAAGAATACCAATCAAAGGTAAGGAGCTTGAATTCATCTAGTGGATGGTTGAAAACATCTAGACAAGCGCGAAACAAGTAGTCGACGACAAATAGTGTGGTTTTGAACAATTGTGGTCTATCACAAAAGACTAGTAGAGATGTGAATATGTTGTAGTACAAGCAATAGAGTTTAGTCAAGTAGGGTGATTGATGGACTAGGAAAGTATAAGACAATGCCAACCAAAAGAGGTGAGAATTCAAATCAGAGCCTCAAATGATGGAAAAGGAGGTCGATGCGCTGACCAAAGCAGAAGCATGCATAACTAAGAAGGTGGCTGGAGCAGCTATTGTGCAATTATGATGGTTGTTGCAGAATGTAAGATGGCAAGTTGTGTCGAGGGAAGGTAGGTGAGTATTTAATGAAGAAGGAGGATAGAGGGAAGCATCATGAGTCTTATAGAAGAATATTTGAGTGGGACCTTGAAATAAAAAAAAGATTATAAATACCAATGTGTGACTAAGAAGAAAGGGGTTGCTATCATCCCTATGAGTAGTTTTTGTCTACAGTGATTGTTGTTTCGAGGATGAAGAATGCCCTCACACCTGTAATTTGTTTAAGTGTTGTAAGCTAATAGTCAACTAAGTGTAACAAATGAAACAAAGAATGAAATATGTGTTGTCTATCATTATTTTGTATGATTTTAATCAATAGAAAATCCATAATTATTGGCATTATTGGTGTTGTGTGTTACTGTGTGTCCATTACATTTTGTTGTGTACACTAATATGCAGCCGACCGAGGTCGTGTTTGCATCAGTTGGTATCATAATGGGAGTCATCCTGTGTGAGAAGTCCAGTTTTGATTGGACATGGAGAGAGCAACTCATGTTGCGGTTGGGTAGAGTTGTAGAGAAAATGGTGCATCCAGTTACGATTGGGGTAATGGTGATTCAGTCGATTGAGGAAGGGAACGGCTTAGAGGATAAATAGGAAAAAGAACCGAGATACAAATTGCTAAAGTAGTGTATGAGATGAAGGGTATGTCTAAGATGGAGGTATCTATCTGCTCCAGGATTCTAAACCCTAAAGAGTTGATAGATTAGATGAGAGAAATGGAAAAATATTTTGATACACAGCAGATAGAAGATCCTAAAAGGGTGAAAGTTGTTTGTTTGAAGTTAAAAGGTCATGCCTAATTATGGTGGGACAATGTACAGGTTGACAGAGTAAAGAGGGGAAAATATAAGGTGAATAATTGGGATAGGATGGTCATCAAGTTGAAGGTTAAGTTCCTTCACACCAACTACATGTTATCTCTATTCAAGAAGTTACAAAACCTAATACAAAAGGAGTTGACCATGCAAGAATTCACTGAGGAATTCTATCAACTATATATCAGGTTGGGACAGACTGACGAGGGAGAAGAGGTAGCCTTGGGTTATGTTAATGGTATAAAGTATGCCATCCAAGATGAGTTGAGACTATCAAGGTTAAATATAGTTGAAGAATCCTATCACCAATCTATGAAGGCAAAGGAGAAAGTTTCATGAAGGACTTTGACAAGCAGAGGAAAGTCGAATACTCAAATCAAAAAGTTTGTTGCCACTAGAGGACATTCTAGTGGGTCATGGAAGGAAAGTCTTGAAGAATGATGAGATGAAGGCACAACTAGAGATGGTGCACCATAATACCAACGAGGAGGTGAAAACCCCAAGAGTCGAGGCACATAAGATCAAAAAGGAGATTTTAGAGGAAGGCCTGTAGACTAACCCAAAGTCGAATGCTACAAGTGTCAAGAACTAGGACACAACAAATATGAGTGCCCAATAAACTTGCACATAGAAAGTCGACAAAATACCACTTGTCGAGGAGTCAACCACAAGATTAGTTCAACTGCAAGAGAGAACACAGTGGAGACTACGGAGGGAGGTAGAAATATGATGACCTGATGGATATTGTTGCATCCAACCTGATAATCAAGGAAGAAACCAACACAGAGGAAGTCTATGTTCCAAACAAAGGTGAAGATCTGGTATAGGTTTTGTATGACCATTGTCGATGGAGAAAACATAGAGAATTTGGTTTAGATGAAAGTGATCGACAAGATGGGTCTAATGTGTTGACCGCACTCTAGCACCTATAGAGCGTCGTGGTTGCAGAGAGGGAACCATGTCACCGTGACCAGGAAATGCCTGATAAATTTAAAAAATGGAAAGCTATACAACAATGTGTTGTGCAACGTGATCCTAATGGATGCTTTCCATTTGTTGTTGGGACAACCATGGAAATACGACCGAAAAATGGTGTACAGTGGTCACAGGAATATTGTTACCGTTGTGAAGGATGGTAGAAAGTTTCGATTGATTCCCTTGATTGAAGATTAGAGCGATCAGGGAAATGAGAACAATTACTGAGAAATGAGAGTACACATGTGTTCAACCAAATAGTTCTTGAAGGAGGAAAATAAGCAACAATATTGATTCACAACCATTCCAAAAGGTCTACACACTGAAAGATCAATGGAGGAAATCTTGACTAAAGTTGGATAGGTGTTTTCAATATCTAAGGGCATAATGGTCGATGAGATGCCACCATGATTGCCATTGACAAGGAGTACATCACACCAAATCAACTTAATCCCATGGTTTAGTTTGTCTAACAAGATGCCACATAAAATTATGCCTATTGAAAATGTGAAATTGAACCGACAAGTATAGCAGTTTTTGGATAGGGGACTGATTAGAGAAAGTCTGGTCCATGTGCAGTACCAACAGTACTCACACCAAAGAAAGGAAGAGAATAGAGCATGTGCACCAATTCAAGGGCCATTAATAGGATAACCATCAAGTACAAGTTTCCATTGCCAAGAATGGATGACTTGATTGATTGCTTAAGTGGAGAGACATAATTCACCAAGATCGACCTAAAGAGTGGATATCACTAGATCAGGATTATAGAAGATGATGAGTGGAAGGAATCCTTCAAGATGAAGGAAGGGTTGTATGAGTGGTTGGATATGTGATTTGGGCTGCCCAATGGGCCAGGCATGTTCATCAGGCTGATGAATGATGTATTGAATCCATTTATGGGAAATTTCATCATTGTCTACCTCGACGACATTTAGATATTTAGCAAGACAAAGGGAAAATACTTTGGTCATTTGTGACAAGTGTTGTAGAGGATGAGTCAAGAGAAGCTTCTAGTGAATCTACATAAGTGTTCCTTCATGCAGAAAGAGTTAGTCTATGTGGGATTCCTAATCTCAAGCCCAAGGGTTGAAGATGGACTAGAAAAGGTGAAGGCAATTTTAGAGTGGCCAGACCCAACACGTGCCACTAAGGTGAGAAGTTTTCATGGACTTTCCAGTTTCTAACAAAATTTCATAAGATATTTTTTAGTCATATATGTGCGCCATTAATGCATGCATGAAAAAGTGCAATTTTAAGTGGATGGAGGCCACCTGACGATCTTTTGAGAAGCTGAAGTAGAAGGTGATGGAGAGTCTAGTTTTAGCTCTCCCAAACTTCAACAATGTATTTAAAGTTGATTCCGGTGCAAGTGGGTTAGCAACATGAGTTGTGTTAAGCAAAGAAGACCAACCAATTACATTTTATTGAGAATTTGGATGATCCCAAGAAAAAATACGTTGTCTATGACTAGGAGTTTTATGCCATTGTATATGCATTGAAGAAATGGAGGCACTATTTGTTTCCCAAAAAAATTGTTTTTTCACCGACAACCAAGCTTTGAGGTATCTGAATACTCAGGAAAATTTGAATCAGAGGCATACAAAGTGGGTTGAGTTCTTGTAGATATACACTTTTGTGTTAAAGCATAAGTAAGGGAAGACCAATAAAGTCGTTGATGCATTGAGCCGAAGAGTCGTATTGTTGGGGATGTTGACTATTCAGATGATCGGGTTAGAATCGATGAAGGTTGATTATAAATTCGATGAGGATTTTGTCGAGGCTTGAAAAGAGTAGAAGGAACCATGGAATGCTCACAAAACTCCATACTTATATTATTTGATCCAATAGGGATACCTATTCAAGGGGCACAAGTTATGGATCCCTGGAGGATTAGTGAGGGAGAACCTGATCAGGGAATTGCACAATACAAGACTCTAATAGAATGACACTTTGGCATTGAAAAGACTAAGGCATTGGTTGTAGAGAAGTATTGCTGGCTAGGATTAATGACAGATGTAAATAAGTGGACCAAACAGTGTAGGATATGCCAACATGCGAAAGGAAGAAGTCAAAATATGGGGTTGTATTCACATTTACAAGTGCCAACCGTCCCATGGGAAGATATCAACATGGATTTTGTGTTGGGAGTGTTGAAGACACGACAAGGTAACAACTCCATATTCATGGTAGTCAATAGGTTTTCAAAGAGGGCACACTTTATTTCGTGTGGGAAGATGAGTGATGCCGCAGGTATTGCTCTATTATTTTTCAAAGAAGTCGTGAGATTGCATGGGTTGCAAAAGATCGTCACTTCGGACTAAGATACTAAGTTCATGGGACATTTATGAAGACCCCTGTGGAAAAATCTTAACATGAGGTTGCAGTTCAGTTTTGCATACCATCCATAGATTGATGTGTATATTGAAGTCATGAATAGGAGCTTACGGAATTTACTAAGATGCTTGAATATTGATCAAAAGTAGTGGGATAATGTGTTGGTGCAGGTAGAATTCACATATAACAACTCAGTGCATAGATAAATGGGAATGATTCCATTCCAAATCATGCAAGGGAGTAGTTCGCATGGAGTAGCCAACCTAGTAGAGTTATCGATGGGAACGCATAAGAGTGCAGACACTAAATCCTTTTCCAACCATATGAAGGAAGTTCACAAAAAGGTGAAGCGATAGCTAGAGAAGAGTAGTGTAGCATACAAGTTGAGGGCTGCAATCTTTTGCAAAAGGAGGCTTATTCTACATGTACCTAAGGAAGGAAAGGTTCCCACGAGGAACATATGACAAGATAAAGTTGAAGCTGACGAAGATTGATTTGTGTAGCATCTTATAGAAGATTTCAATCAATTCTTATGTATTGGAGCTTATAGAAGGGATGGATATATCATTGTCATTTAATGTTGTCGACCTATACATGTATGAAGAGGGGTCGATGAGTAGAAGAGAGATGACCGTAGGATGTCATGAATAAGACAAGTTGTAGAGGTACTCGATGAACAACAAGTCGGTAAAATAAGGAGCCATAAGAAGAAATAATATTTGGTCCGACGAAAGGAAAAACATTTGGAGGAAGCGATGTGGATTTCAAAGGAAAATCTCGAGGAATTATGGAACCTTGGGTGTAGTTCTTTTCAACCCGGGGAGGTTGATGCAAGGTAATCTAGGCCCAAGAAGACCAGTCGAAGGTAAGGTGAGTGAATTTGTCTGTTGGATGGTCAATAACCTCTAGACAAGCGTGAAATAAGTAGTTGATGAAAGATAGTTATGGGGTTCGGAATAGTTGTGGTCGATGACATAAGACTAGTGGAGATGTGAATAGGTTGTGGGACATGCGACAAAGTTTAGTAAAGTACGGCGATTGATGGAGCAGGAAGGTCGAAGACAATTTTGACAAAATGAGTTGAGAAGTTGGATTAAATCCACCACCAATGGAAAAGGTGGCTGACGCACCAACTAGAGTGAAAGCACACATACTGAGAAGGTGGTTGGAGCAGTTATTGTGTAGTTATTGCGGTTTTTATACAATGCCAAATGGCAGGATATGCCCATGGGAGGAAGGTGAGCATTTTATGAAGAAGGAGCATAACATGAAGCATCTTGAGGCTTCTAAAAGAATATTTTAATAAGACCTTGAACCTATAGAACACCTATAAATACCAGTACATGACCAAGAAGAATGGGGTTGTTGATATTGCTTTGAGTAGTTGTTGTTTTGAGGATGAATAATCCCCTTACATCTATAATTTATTAAGTGTTGTAAGCTAACAATTAACTGAGTGTAACGAATGAAACATAACATAGACTCTGCATTATAAATCATTCTTGTATATGAATCCAATTAATAAAAAAAAACATAATTCTTGGCATTATTGGTGGTGTGTGTTTGGGTGTGTCCATTACATTATGTTGTGTGCAGCGATACGCAGTTGAATAGGGTTGCATTTGCATCAGTGGACATGTGTACAACTAAATCAGAGGTTGGTTGGACAAACTCTAGTGTGACATGTGGTGTTACACCTAATTCTCATCACCGTCATGTTATGAGATACGTATCTCATTGATTGCCTAAAATTCCTCAGAGACTGGAGTTAAAAATGAGTGAGAAAGAGTAATTCCTTACTTTGAGACACCACTACACTTTCCCCTTATGCAACCAACGGTGCCCATATCATCAACGCACCTTATTTGTTGGCAAGGAGTGGTGCCACTGTCGACTTCCTCATAAAAAGTGCGGTGCTCGACTTATGAATGCAAAAAACAGAAGCTTTGAGAGATTTCTCGAAACTTGCCTTCGTGGAACCTCATCCCTAAGAATCAGGAGAGGTGGAACTCGAATTCCCCTATTCTAGGGATGACCCCTCCACCTCCTCCTTGCAATCCTCAACCCACTCTATCCTTTGAGGCCTTTAAATAGTGGCTCACTCCTTATGGGAAAGGGGAGGAATATTTGTGTGAAATTGGTCAATTTGCCTATGTTTGGCTCTGATTACTCATGCTCTTGTATTTATTACCATTTGGATTCATTGGTCAAGCTCTAACACACTTCTTGTTTCACCCTGTTTGTGTTTTCAAAATCATTTCGGGCCACCCCACCTCGAGTAAAAAGTGCAGCCACCACACCTTTCGTTAAGCCAACCTGCGGTGCCATTGCTAGTTTTCTATGGACAAAGAGAGGTGCCACTGCTCTATACCTGTTTGTAAGGAGCGATGCCACTGCTCTATACATGTTTTTAAGGAGCGGTGCCAAGCTGACAATGCTCTATATTGGTCTAGCAAAGCGCGGTGCTGGGTAAGTCTATGAGCCCTAATTTGATTTTTTAATTTTGAATATAAATTTGAGTTTTTGGGTTTGTTTTTTATAGATACCACCATTGATCAAAATCTGGAAAGGTTTATAGTCTTGATTTGATTTTATCTTCAAGAATGATGATTGATGTTGGATTTTAGGGCTTATTCTTCTTTCTTTCATCTAAAATTTAGTACTTTGGAAGGAATTCATTTGTTTTAGATCTCTGATAGTTGTTGTATTCAACAAAAAAAGAAAAGATTTATTTCTTCTATTTTCTTCATAAATTATATTAGATTTCTTATATGCTTTTTATTGAAAAAAAAATTGAGAAAAAATTCATAAATTTTTAGTGTAGAAAGGACTCTGATTAGTCTAATAAACTTTCAAGTGTTCATTGCGTGTTTCTTCTTATGTTTTTTCTTCTCATTATAACAAAAGAACAAAAAAAATGTTTCTAAGTTGGTATTTCTTTTAGTTGAAGAATTGAAAGTTTTTGTGTGAAAAAATATTAGCATCTTTTATTTTAAAGAGATCTCATTTTTCATTTCGAATTGCATTAGAAATCTTTGTTTGCTTGGAATAGAAACGAAAGAAATTGTTCAATATTGTTTGCTTGGCATTTGTTTGTGTTTTTAAAAGGAAAAGAACCGAACCTCTATCTCTTTTTTAAGTAGGTCATACTCAAAAGTTAAAGTGAAAAACTTGCTTTTGCATACTTACATAGTTTTATATTTTAGTTTTTCACCTCATGCATTCACTTAAACATACAAGATAAAATAAAGCGCTAGTCTAAGTTAAAATCTTTAGCAAGGTGTGATAGGTCAGAGACGTGTTCCGTCGTCTTTAAACGTGGGAGCTGTCATTTATTGTCTACACTGCATCCAAGGGATCGTGTGGTTCTTCCACGTACTTGTTGGTATATCCAGCGACCTTTCACATACCCTTGACGTGTATAGAAAGGTACTTCATGTACTCAATAGTATATAGGAAGGACCCTTTCGAATGGTTGTGCATTAGACAACACTACTACGGAGTTAACCTCCCACATACATTGTGTATATCGGGAGACACGTTTAGGGATCCTAACACCAGTTGAGAAAACCCCTTTGACCGTCTTATCATCATAATACACCTAGCATAACATTCGAGGATATTACTATGCATGTACAGTCTACGCAGTCGAGTATTTCGGCAAGGGTATAGTCCCAATCCTCCTTGTCATGTTTTACTGTTGGAGGCTGCGGTATATAGCAAGTTGTGGTGATATGACAATCACGTGAGGATCCAGACCTTCAATACACCCTTGTCGTGACTTTTGCTTGTTTCCTTAGTTTCAGTAGTGCTTGTTTTGCTTGATTAGTTAGAGGTTTCTTTTTTAGATCAGTTTGATATGTAAAACTAGTTGATTTCCCTCGGAGACGGTGCCCTTGTATACAAGAATTATCACCTGAGTATCCTTTGAATCCTACGATTCGGTATCCTATGGAATGAGAGATGGACATTAATTCTAAAACATGAAGTGCATATATTCCTGAATTAGAAGGGGTTCCAATTACAAAAGAAGGGGGTGAATTTTCTCCTCCTACTAATGTTCATATTACTAATTATTCAGTACCACCTATAATGCAACAACCCTCATCCCAAGATCCATCTTTTGCCATACAAATACCTACAGGTGTTATGCTCAACCAATTCCACCCCGATAATCCAGTTTCTACAATGTTGGGTCCAACTGCTTCATTTTGGGGAATCATCTTAGGACAAGTTATCTCTTAATTCAATTATACTAGTGCTGCTAATGTCTCCTCGATGGAGCTGACCCCTAAACCTATAAGAGGTTTCCCTTATCTTTTGCCAAGTGATATCCTTAGTAGATCTTTAAACCTCCCTTCTAGTTTAGTTTTGGCAAATTCTCCTCCTGCTCCAATGGTCACTAGACTTACCACTTCGATGGGAATTTCACAAGCTGCTCCAAATCCAATGCCAGATTATTAATTAGGAAGTGTTCTTATGCCTTCCGTGCATTTTACAAATGTTGGAATTCAGTATTTTCCCTCCACATCCTACGTAACTAGAGGACCTTACGTACCTATTTTGCATAACATTTCAAGACCCACTCCTCCAATTGTAGGATCTAGTGGACCCACTGGTTATGGTCATGTTTCACAACCACCTGCATATGCTTGGGTTCAACCACAACAAACCAATATTGGTAACCAATACTATGGTGGGGCACAATATAATAACCATTTATATGTGCCTTACTCAGGAGGTGTTGCTAACCAATGGACACAAAATGCTTATGGACCCCAAGCAAGGCCTAACCCGGGTCAACTATTTGAAGGGAAAACACTCCTAATTGTCAACAATTTGAGGGTTACTATGGTCAGCATTAGCCGACCTATGGTCCTACTCGGGTGGCCATGCCTCATTGATATTATAATTACTTGTAGCTCAATAGGAAACTCCCTTTTTGGCAACATTGGACTTTCCATACTTGTCTAAATTGATTATGGATCCCATTCTACACGATCCTTTTTGGCTAACTATTCAGGTAAAGTTACCATCAAACATTCCAAAGTTTGATGGAAAGCAAGGTGAAGATAAAAAAAACCATGTCATGACCTTCCATCTATGGTGTTCTTCAAACTCCTTAACGGATGATTCTATCTGTCTATGGATCTTCCAAAGAACTTTGGCAAGTACAACCGCTAAGTGGTACATCAAACTTCCACAACATTCGTTTGTGGATTTTCAACAACATTTCTTACCCATTTCCATCTACTGATCCGTTATGAGACTAACACGGATCTCTTGACTTCCATTCGACAAACTACCTCCACCCACATATCCAATCACATCCATGAATAGAGGAGACATCGAAGGTTGATCAAGGCTGCTATTCCAGGTCAATTGTTAGCTGACTGGTTCACAAAGCCATTGTTGCCCCCTATTGCCAAAGATGTGGCTATGGGTGGTGTTGTTACCTAGGAACAAGCTATTAGTTGTGCTCAATACTTGGACTTGGTTTATTCCTAGTCCAGAACATTGTATGATTTGATCCCTCGTGCTCCTCATCCCATCACTGATCCTACTAAGCCACTTGTTGAACCTCATGTGGATGGTTTCATAGGTACAATCCAATCCCCATATGCAATGAAACCTGCCAAGCAGCAGAGTTCTCCTACGGATACCTCATCAACTCCTACTGTTTCCACCGAAGTGAATGCAGTACAATCCTCGCAATCCCCCGGTAATAAAAAGAAAGGTAAAGGTAAGTCCAAAAAATATGGAAACCAGCAGGAGACTCCAAAGACTACGGCTCCAGAAAATGAGTCAAATCCGAAAAGGAAAGCTAATTATCCCTTCCTTTTGTGTGGAGACGATCACTTCACTAAGGAATTCCCTAGACGTGAAGAGATCAAATAATTTTTGAAAAATAATCCTACACCGACAGTTTAACTGACCCTTTCCCATCTCAACAACAATTGATTGATCATACATCTTTGCATGGTGCCTCTTCCTCCATGGAAGAAATCAATACAATGTCCACCGAAACAGTTGGAATAACTACCAGAACTCAGACATATGATAAAGCTCCAGAGAAAAAGGATGAAAGAACTTCTTCCGAGAAGGCTCCTTCTACTAATCCTTCTTCTCCGCCTCCTTCTAATAGCCCTCTTACCATTGAAAAACATATCCCTTATGCAATTTTGCATCCTCCTAAGAGTATGATATAGAAATTGTAATACCCCGGTTTTGATCCCATGGTATTGAAATTGTACATGATGTATATATTGTATTAGAATCATGGAAAGGAGCTCAAGGCCAAGTCCCTACCATTGATTGGTGTTTTGTGTATAGGTGATCAAGGTCGATACCTATAGTTACGGTGCTGAGTCAAACACTGTATATTTTGATGTATAATGTAACTATGTAATTAATAAAATTTCACAACTAGCTATGTGGCTGCAACGCGAAAGAGATGGGGGCGTGATTTCATAAGGAATAGGGAGGGGAGTCAGTCAAACCCCCTAAGCCAATTGGGTGAGACCAAATGTTAATGGGGGGGCCCATGAACCCTTAGCTACCTTTTTGTCCTCTGTCCTCAATCATTCATTTCTTCCAGAAGTTGGTTGAGGTAGTTAATGCCTTGGGCAGAGCAAGGCATGGCAGTCTGATTGTGTGTTTGAGCAAACCTACAAGCCTGTAGAAGTCTTGTTTTGGCCTATGAAGCAAATAACGTGAATGTGTGCCCAATTGGCCATCTTTATATTGATCCGAACATTGTGGTCATTCTAATCATACACACTCACTCATTCACGTAATGTGGTTATGCATTCATGATTATGCGTTGTTCACTCTCCTGATTCGTAGAGAAGGTTTATGTTCATAATTATTCATTCCATCTACATTGTGGTCCATTGTGGTCCATTGTGGTATGAGACCCTGTTTTCTCTGTGTTACAGAGTGACGCCTATGCTGTTGTGTTTTCCTTGTGGGTTGTTGTCTTGTGCATCCCTATTTTGGTCTGAATACTTAGGACTGAAGAGGCCCATAATTGGCTGATAAACCTAGTGAATAGAGGAACCTCACAAACAGATCAAGAGGGGCTCGAAAATCCTGTCTGCACACCCTAAAGAGCACTGGAAGGGAAGGTATGGCCTAAGGGAACTATGTAGCAATGAAGGTAATACTTCCTTGTGTTGTGTGTGTAGGTATTGTGGAATGCCAAGTTGGATAGATCTAGGGTAGGTTTCCATGGCTCTGTGGTTGAGCTCACTAGTTTAGCAAATCTACCTTTCCATTGCCTTAGCATCATGAGAAAACCAACTGTTGGTTGGCTTGGTTGAGTTGTGGTGAGAATTTGACCAGGTGTGAGTCATTGCCTTAGCATCCTGATAAACCCAGTTGTGGTTGGTTTGGCTCTGACTTGTTGTTCATTTGGCCTTGTGCAATCCTTGGCTGGATAGTTTAATAAACCCAACTGAAGGTTGGCTTCATTATGTGTCTTTTAATGTGTGTTGGCTATGTGTGAGCCTGTTGTTCCCTAGTTCCTTGTGGAAACCATGCCCATCTCGGGGGTGGCAGTGGTGTTGAGAGATTAATGAACACACTGGCCTATGGTTGGGTGGAACATTGCAGCGACATAGCTAGTTGCAGGACAACTCCATCATCCAAGATAAGTATTCTCTACTATTGTTGTTTATGCAATGTATTTGCTTATGAATGACAATACTGGTTATGTAGAATGCTAATGAATGTGATGAATGCCTACTAATGACTTCAGTAGAGTTTACTCTTGATGAATGTTCATGTATTTGCATCTATATTTTCCTTGTATGTTTTAATGCATTTTGCCTATGTTCATGGAGGCTAGAATCATGTTACAGAGTCAGAATGCATCTAACTTAGTGTTTTCTCCCCTTGAAATCCGCCTGGGGAAGGCAGAAGGCGGAGATCAAAAGAGAGAATGGAAACGGGGCAGAATGTGGGTTTCCACACCTCGAGATCTGCCTACGGAAGGTCGAAAGGCGAGAAGTGGAAGAATGGCCGAAAGTTCCAAGGCAGAGTTGGAGTTTTGATTTACGAGGTCAAAAAGTCAGAAGTCAGGAATCAACAGAGTAGATAAAGTTCCAAGGCAGAGTTGGACTTCTAATTTTCGAGGTCGAAAAGACGGAAGTCACGAATCGGCAGAGCAAATAAAGTTATAAGGCAAAAGTTGTCTTTATGACTTCCGAGTTCCGAAGGTGAAAGGCGGAAGGGCGTTAAACGATTCCGCCAAGAAGTTGTCTTTCTGACTTCTGATTTTTGGAGGCGGAAGGAGGAAGGCCATTAAATGATTTTGCTGAAAATTTATCTTTCTGACTTTCGAGTTTTGAAGGCGGAAGGCAGAAGGCTGGAAGGAGGAAGGTCGTTAAATGATTCCGCCAAAAAGTTGTTTTTTTTACTTCGGAGTCCCAAAGGCAGAAGGTGGAATGTGAGTTGAATATGTCTGTCACACATTGTGCTCTCGGTTCCCGGATTCCATAGCGGAAAGGCGGAAAGGGGAGTGTAGAGGGCGGAGTGCAAAAAGGACAGGACCAAAGCGAAAAATGTGTTTCTAGTTGTAGAAAGGATCTGTGAAGGGTGGAATGACTGTTGCAGTGGTTTCTAAGCCTAAAAATGAATGTTGAAGAGTGTGTTAACATCAATGCCCTATGCTTTGAAAGGAGAACAAGGCTTCTTGAAGCAATTTTTTTAATTAATCTGCATTATGGGGTAGGGGGATGTTACAGATGTTAGATCTTTAACATTTAAGCTATATGATATTAGGATCTTATCTGAGAAAATAACAAGAACAACAATCAAACACAAGAGACAATGAACACAAATATTTTCCTCAGGGAAACCATCATAGGAGAAAACCCCGCAACTTCCTCAGAGATAGAATCAATACCAAAAGTAAAACCCAAAAACAGTAAGATGATCTCCCGACAACAGTACTCTCTCTCTCTTGTCCCGTCTTCTTCTTTCTCTCTCAGTTATCTGCTACAACTGAGTGTGAGTGAATTTGTATTAAATAGAGAGGATCCCTCTCTATTTATACTAATTCCTAACTTGACAATAACTCACTAGGGCTGACTTCTCTAGGAGAGTCTAATAACCTAGGGTTCCACAACTGCGGGGACTTTAACCCTTGATCAATAAGGAGGGTTACACTTTATGACTTTACATGACTTATTTACATTATTGAATCTCCCAATAGGAATATCGGGGCATGACATGACTCAATTACATTACAGATACTTCCCGAAATAAACATCAGGATACAATACATAAGATATACAAGTGAATACATTCTGAAGTTACAAATACATCAACACTTCCTCTTAACTAGGAAGGTATTGTCTCGACACAATTTATCAGCTCATGTCTTCTTCTCTGTATCATCTGGATCATCATCAAGTCATCTTCATATTCAATTCATCTTCATCTTCAAGTCACCTTCATCTTCAAGTCCGGATCATCACTAGATCTGGATCATCACTGGGTCATCATCACTGGTGCTATCTCAATTCTACTCATCATAGGAATTTCTACAAAGCCATCCCTTTTTCATGCTGGTTGTAGGCCTAGCCTCTAGGTAGGTCTTCATCTTCGTCAGCATGTATATCTAACCCAATCAGAAAGGCTCGCCCAGCACTTACATCTGACCATGGGATGAACACATCAACCATGTCAGAATGGCACGCCCAACACTCACATCTGACCATGGGATGAACACATCAACCATGTCAGAAAGGCCCAGCACTCACATCTGACCAAGGGATGAACACATCAACCATGTCAAAAAGGCCCAACACTCACATCTGACCATGGTATGAACACATCAACCATGTCAAAAAGGCCCAGCACTTATATCTTACCATGGGATGAACACATCAACCATGTAAGAAAGGCTCAACACTTATATCTTACCATGGGTTGAACACATCAACCATGTAAGAAAGGATCAACACTTATATTTGACCATGGGATGAACACATCAACCATGTCAGAAGGGATCATCACTTATATCTGATCATGTGCGATGAACACATCCCGTAGTCATATCAGAATGGCTCTGCACATATATCTGATCCTGTGAGATGAACACATCCCACAGTCACATCAGAATGGCTCTGCACTTATATCTGATCATGTGAGATGAACACATCCCACAGTCACATTAGAATGGCTCTGCACTTATATCTGATCATGTTAGATGAACACATCCCACAGTCACATCAAAATGGCTCTGCGCTTATATATGATCATGTGAGATGAACACATCCCAAAGTCACATCAGAATGGCTCTGCGCTTATATCTGATCATGTGAGATGAACACATCCCACAGTCACATCAAAATGGCTCTGTACTTGTATCTGATCATGTGAGATGAACACATCCCACAGTCACATCAAAATGGCTCTGTACTTGTATCTGATCATGTGAGATGAACACATCCCACAGTCATATCAGAATGGATCTGCACTTATATTTGATCATGGGATGAACACATCAACCATGTCAGAAAGGCTCATGGACTCATCACTTCCCTTTGGAGGGAACCTTGATCTGGAGAACACTAAACTTCTCCTTGGAGTACTCAAACTTCACTCTAGATAATGGTTTGGTTAACACATCAGCTACCTGCTCGTCCGTCGCAACATACTGGAGCTTCACTGCTCCTCTCTACACCATATCCCTGATATAGTGATATTTGATCTCGATATGCTTCAACTTGTCATGGAATACTGGGTTCTCTAACCACTTCACACAACTCTTATTGTCGCAATATATGCAAGTAGCATCCAACTGGAGATCAAACAAATCAGATAGTAGCTTCCTAAGTCACACTGCCTCACAGCTAGCCTAACAAGCTGCAACATACTCTACTTCGGCTATACTCAATGCCACATAAGATTGCTTCCTACTAAACCATGAGATCATACCTGACCCCATACTGAAGCAACACTCTAAAGTGATCTTTCTATCAATGGCATTTCCTTCCCAATCTAAATCCACATAACCTTCCAGGTTAATCTTCTGATTTGCCTCATACTTGAGCCCATAATCAACTATACCCTTCAGGTACCTCAGAATATGCTTTGCAGCAATCAAGTGAACATGTCTTAGATCTATCAGGAATTGGCTCGATGTGTTCACAGCAAAGCAAATATCCGGTCTCGTATTCATCAGGTACATCAAGGACCCAATCATCTGACGATACATTGTAGCATCAACCGATTCTGATGAAGCATCACTCAATAGCTTTAGGTTCGATGCCATAGGTGTGGCCATGGCCTTGCAGTGCATCATCCCAAACCTCTTTAGGATCTCTACTGCATACTTCCCTTGTCCCAGGGAGATTCCATCTGCATTCTGCCACACCTACATGGAAGTAATGCATCATACCCAAGTCCTTCATTTCAAACTCAGCAGCAAGCTTCCTCTTCATATCAGCAATCAACCAATCAACCCATCCTCACTTGTTACAAACAGATTATCTACATATAGTAGTAGTATCATTGGGTTCCCTTCTTCAACCTTGTAGTAAAGGTTGGACTTTGCTTTACTCTTGGTAAAGCCCAAACTGGACAGGAAGTTGTCAATTATGTCATGCCATGTTCTGGCTACTTGTTTCAAACCATACAGGGATTTCTTTAACTTACACACATGAGTCTCCCTGCCATGTGTCTCAAAACCGAGTGGCTGCTCCACATACACTTCCTCTTCTACTACACCATTCAAGAAAGTAGTCTTGACATCCATCTGGTGTATCTTCCATTTCATTACTGCATCTAGAGCAAGTACTGATCTGATGGAAGTGTATATGGCTACAGGTGCACAAAAGTCTCTTCATAATCTATTCCTTCTTTCTAGCAGAAGACAGAAGCCACAAATCTTGCTTTATATTTCTCTATGCTACCATCAACAGCATGCTTGATCTTGTAGATCCACTTGGAAGTTACAACAGACTTCCCTTTCGGTCTTGGAATAACATCCCAAACATCATTCTTCATGATCAATTGATACTCCTCGATCATAGCATCCTTCCATTCCTTTGTTTATGCCGCTTCTTCATAGTTGGAAGGTTCTTTATCAATGAAGTCACATAATAGGGCTACATAACCGCAGCAGGACCTGGTTCTTTTCCTCTCTCTCTATATCTCTTATGGAGCCCCGTATATTTATGCACCTTGGATAGCCTCTCATACCCATGCAGGTTTCCTCTTGTGAGGATTCTTCTCTTGAGGTGGATCTATCGGTTCATGAGGTTATTCCATTTCTTGATCTTCTTCTGGAGTTGCTTCATTCATAGTTGTATTGCGGATTTTGGGTACTTCTGATTCTTCAGAGTCTTCAACAGGTCTTTTTCTGGATTTGATGTAAGTTGAGTATTCGTCAAACGTTACATCTCTGCTGATGTCTATCTTCTTGAATCCTGGGAAGTATATTATGTAATCCTTTGAGCTCTTAGAGTATCCCACAAATATACCCTTCTTTCCTGAAGGATCTAACTTTGTCCTCTTTTCTTTTGGAATGTGTATGTATACTAGACAGCCAAATATTCTGAGATGACTGACTTCTGGTTTCTTGCCAGAAAATACTTCTTCAGGTGTCTTGTTCTCGAGTACTCTATATGGAGTACGCTTCTGCACATACACAGTTGTTCTGGCAGCTTCTGCCCATAGATGCATAGGAAGGTCTTGATCATGAAGCATTGCCCTTGTTGCTTCCATGATTGTTCTGTTCCTTCTTTCTGCAACCCCATTATGTTGTGGATTATATGGAGTGGTCAACTCCCTATTAATCCATGAATCTATACATAATTCTTTGAATTCATTTGATTTGAATTCTCCACCATTATCTGATCGAAAGATCCTGATCTTCTTCTCTATGTGGTTCTCAATCAAGGCTTTGAATTCTTTGAATTTGTTGAATACTTCATCCTTGTTCTTCATGAAATATATCCATGTCATCCTAGAAAAATCATCAATGAAAGAAACATAATACATAATATATATACCCACTTAGAGAACTGGATGACATTGGACCGCATACATCGGAGTGGATGATTTCCAAGATTCCTTTTGCCTTGCTCTCGCTACTTGGAAATGTCTTCTTTGTGTTCTTTCCTTTTGCACATCCTTTGCATACACCTTCATGTTTTTCCTGCATTTCTTGAAGACCTCCAACAACTTTGCTTGCAAGTGGTAGTGCACATGTGCAAGCCTTCTATGCCACAGTTCATTTGGTTCTATTGAGTCATGAACCAAAGCTTGTTCTGGTTGGCCCTTCAATTTGTATAGTCCTCCCTATTGTTCTCCAATTACTACTGCATCGTCAATAGTCTTTCCTTTTGGCCACATGAGGACTTGGCCATCTAAAATGCAACCCTCATGCCTTTTTCATCCAATGCAGAGATGGAGAGAAGGTTCTTCTTTAGTCCTGGTACAAATAGGACATCCTTCATTTTCATAGACTTTCCAGATTCTAATTTGTAGGAGGATTCTCCACTACCTTTTATTGGATACTGGTAGTCATCCCCAAGTTTCACCTTGTGGGGTGATTCATGTTCTGATAGTTTCACAAATGATTCTTTGAATCTCATCATGTGTTTGGAAGCCCCACTGTCTATAAGCCAATCATTGCTTCCATGTGTGATATTTCCCGTGAGAGCGAAAATCAAAACATATTCTTCATCACTTGAAGAATCATCACTGTCTTGTTTGATTATCTTCTTGGAAGGCTCGTCGTCTTCTGCGGCATGAGCATGATGTCTTTTCTTGTTTCCCTTCTTCTTGTGAGAGCCATTTTTGTTCCTAGGACAATCTCTAGCATAGTGTCCTCTTTCATCACATGTAAAGCATTTGAATTTAGGTAGCTTCTTGTTAGATATTTTAGGATGAGAGTGCTTACCTTAGTGATGGTCTTTTTTTCTCTTCTTGGATTGTACTGTGAGAGCTTGATCGTCATTTCCCATATTTTCTTCTCAATCTACTATTCGAGCTTCTTATTGTGAGCATTCTTCCCACAGTCTACTAAACTTGACTAGCTTCTTTCTAGCACAGATCCCTTGAATGAAAGAGTCCCGTGCCCTAGGGAGACCATTCAAGGTGGTCATCGCAATTACTGCATTCTCTACTTCTTCATCTACTGCTTCAAGTTGTTCCTTGATCTGAGAGACCCTTGTAAAGTAAGACTGGATGGTCTTCGCATTCTGGATCTTTACATTCTTCAATTGCTTTCTCAGAGTCATCTTTTGGTTTATGTTCTTCCCTTAAAATAACTTGTTCAGGGCATCAAACATCTCTTTAGGTGTCTTTAGAGAGGACACCTGTGGTATGAGGTGATCCTTGATTGAATCAACAATAATCCTCTTAGCCCTAACCAATTTATTCTTGTGTAAGGACTTAGCCTCATCTCCCTCTGGAACTGGAACCTCTTCATTGATGTAAGAGCCCAACTCATTTTCTTCCAGGATCAGGGAGATTCTATACTTCCAAGCTCGAAAGTTATCAGCTCCCTCAAGCTTTTCATCAAGCTTGGTATGATGAGACATCTTAACAGAGAACCTCAAATGGAAATGCAAAATATTTAGATCTTACCATGTTAAGATATCGAAACTAGATATGGAGCTAAATTTCAATAGAGTCGGTTTTCTGGTTCATGAGCAGATTAGAGTTTGAATTTCCCAGAGTTCTACCCAACCAAAAACTTTGATCTTGATCTCTAAACTTCAATTTTGGGGAGGAGATCAATCTAGGCCTGGGATCACTCAAAAATTCCACTTCTGTGGAAAGCCCTAATTTCCTGCAGTAGTGTCGGGTCAAAAACTAAAAATGCTCAGAATCAGATTCTGCTTCAATAGAAAGATGCGCCCTATGGAGGAGAGTCAGCCCAACCTCCTTTTGCTGAAAATCTGTGGAGAGAGATCCAAAAAGTAGGAAGCCCTAGATTCAGCAGCTGCACAGTGTCTTCTTCTCAGGTTAGCTTTGATACCATGTTAGATTTTTAACATTTAAGCTATACGATCTTAGGATCTTATATGAGAGAATAACAAGCACAACAATCAAACACAAGAGACAATGAACACAAATATTTTCCTCAGGGAAAGCATAAAGGAGAAAACCCCACAACTTCCTCAGAGATAGAATCAGAACCAAAAGTAAAACCCAAAAATAGTAAGATGATCTCCTGACAGCAGTAGTCTCTCTCTCTCTCTCTTGTCCCAACTTCTTCTTTCTCTCTCAGTTATGTGCTACAACTGAGTGTGAGTGAATGTGTGTTAAATAGAGAGGCTCCCTCTTTATTTATACTAATTCCCGACTTGACAATAACTCACTAGGGCCGATTTCTCTAGGAGAGTCTAATAACCCTAGGGCCCCACAACTGTGGGGACTTTAACCCTTTATCAATAAGGAGGGTTACACTCTATGACTTTACATGACTTGTTTACATTATTGAATCTTTCAATAGGAACATTGGGGCATGACATGACTCAATTACATTATAGATACTTCCCGGAATAAACATCGGGGTACAATACATAAGATATACAAGTGAATACATTCTGAAGTTACAAATACATAAACAACAGATTGGTATTAGAG
The DNA here is from genome assembly GCA_001517045.1 of Pseudotsuga menziesii. Lineage (NCBI taxonomy): Eukaryota > Viridiplantae > Streptophyta > Pinopsida > Pinales > Pinaceae > Pseudotsuga > Pseudotsuga menziesii. The sequence continues at coordinate 221,877 of LPNX010052043.1, forward strand.
TTGTTGGTTGCAGCACTAGGGCCTAAATGAGCCAACTTTAACAGTTAACAGAGTTGTTGGTTACAACATTGAGCCTAGATGCCCAAGTGAATAGTTGGTAACTGTTTTTGAATTTTGAGATTCTCTAACAGTGTGTTTGATTAACACATTTTTGCAGAGTCATAGTGCAGTTGGGAAAGTTGATTTTGGCTCAGCCATGAGAACCAACATCATGATGTTGATGTAGTTGTAACTTCGGAATGTATTCATCTATGTATCTTATGTATTGTAACTCGATGTTTATTCCGGGATGTATCTATAATGTAATTGAGTCATGTTATCATGCCCCAATGTTCCGATCGGGAGGATCAATAATGTAAACAAGTCATGTCAAGTCATTGTGGGTAACCCTCCGATTGTCTAAGGGTTAAAGTCCCCGCAGTTCCAGGGCACTAGGGTTATTAGACTCTCCTAGTAGAGGTTGACCCTGGTAAGGTTTTAGTCATGTCGAGATTAGTATAAATAGAGAACTGGAGTCTCTCTTTAGAACACAACTCATACACACTCAAGTGTAGCGCATAGTTGAGGAAGGAGAAGACATTGGGGCTAGACAAGAAGAATATTACTCATGTCGGGAGATCACTTACTATTTTGGGATTTTACTGTTTTGGTGCTAATTATATCTCTGAGGAAGTTGCGGGGTTTTCTCCATTTATGGTTTCCCCGAGGAAAAACACTGTGTTCATTGTCTCTTGTGTTTGATTGTTGTACTTGTTATTCTCTCAGTTAAAGATCCTAATAATGCTAGCTTAATGTTGAAAAACTAACATGGTATCAAAGCTAACCTGAGAAGAAGACAGTGTGCAGCTACAGGAACTAGGGCTTCCTAGTTTGTGGATCTTCCTCCACAGATTTTCAGCAAAAGTAAGGTGGAATAACTCTCCTCCCTAGGGCGCATCTTTCTATCGAAGCAGAATCCAATTCTGAGGTTTTTCAGTTTTGGACCCGACACTGCTGCCAGAAATTAGGGCTTTTCACAGAAGAGGAATTTTCAGTGAGCCCAGGCTTGGATTGATCTCCTCCCCAAAATTGAAGTTAGGAACAAATTTCAAGGCATTTGGGTGTATAGATCTTCAAAAAAGCAAAACCCTAATTTACTTTTGAACCAGCTCTACAGGATTTCAGCTCAAGTTCAGATCCAACATCTTGACCTGGTAAGATCTAAAATCTTTTGTATTTCCATTTGAGGTTCTCAGTTAAGATGTCTCATCATACCAAGCTTGATGAAAAGCTTGAGAGAGTTGATAACTTCCAAGCATGGAAGTATAGGATCTCCCTGGTCCTGGAAGAGAATGAGTTAGACTCCTACATCCATGAGGAGGTTCTAGTTCCAGAGGGAGATGAGGCAAAGGTCTTACATAAGAAGAAGATGGTTATGGCAAAGAGGATCATTGCCGATTCTATCAAGGATCACCTTATACCTCAGGTGTCCTCTCTCAAAACACCTAAAGCTATGTTTGATGCCCTAACCAAGTTGTTTGAAGGGAAGAACATAAACTATAAGATGACTCTGAGGAATCAATTGAAGAAAGTGAAGATTCAGAATGCAGAGACTATCCAGTCCTAATTCACAAGGGTTTCTCAGATCAAGGAACAATTAGAAGCTGTAGATGAAGAAGTGGAGAATGCAGAGAATGTGATGACAACTCTGAATGGCCTTCCTAGGTCATGGGATTCATTCATCCAAGGAATCTGTGCTAGAAAGAAGTTAGTCAAATTCAGCAAACTATGGGAAGAATGTTCTCAAGAAGAAGCACGGATAGCAGCTCGAGAAGAGAATATGGGAAGTGAAGATCAAGCTCTCATGGTTCACTCCAAGAAAGGCAGAAGAAGTACTCACCACTCCAAAGGTAAGAATCCTCATCATAGAGATAACAATAGAAAGAACCTATCTAGATCAAGATGTTATACATGTGATGAGATAGGACACTTTGCAAAATACTGCCCTAAGAACAAGGACCACTCTCATAAGAAGAAGGGGAACAAAAGAAGACATCATGCTCATGCTGCAGAGGATGATGAACCATCCAAGAAAAGAACCAGATATGAAAGTGAATATTCTTCAAGCGAGGATGAATATGTTTTGATTTCCACTCTCACGGGGAACATTACTCATGGAAGTGATGATTGGATTATAGACATTGGGGCTTCCAAACATATGATTGGATTCAAGGAATCCTTTGTAAGACTATCAGAACATGAATCACCTCACAAGGTGAAACTAGGAGATGACTACCAATATCCAATAAAAGGTAGTGGGGAATATTCCTATAAGCTAGACTCTAGAAAATCTCTAACAATGAATGAAGTATTGTTTGTGCCAGGACTGAAGAAGAACCTTCTCTCCATATCAGAATTGGATGCAAAAGGTACGAGGGTTGCATTCATAGATGGTCAAGTCATCATGTGGCCAAGAGGAAAGACTATCGATGATGTAGTGGTTATTGGAGAACAAGAAGGAGGTTTGTACAAATTGAAGGGCCATCCAGAACAAGCCTTGGTTCATGACACAGTAGAACCAAATGAGCTTTGGCATAGAAGGCTTGCACATGTGCATTACAGAGCACTACCTATTGAAATCAAAGTTGTTGAAGGTCTTCCATAATTCCAAGCAAAACATGATGGGGTCTACAAAGGATGTGCCAAAGGAAAGAATACAAAGAAGACATTTCCTAGTAGCGAAAGCAAAGCCAAAGGAATCCTAGAAATCATCCACTCCGATGTATGCGGTCCTATGTCATCAAACTCACTAGGCGGGTATGCATACTATGTTTATTTTATTGATGATTTCTCTAGGAGGATGTGGATTTACTTCATGAAAAACAAAGACGCAGTATTCAGCAAATTCAAGGAATTCAAAGCCTTGATCTAGAACCACACTGAAAAGAAGATCAAGACTTTTCGATCAGATAATGGCGAAGAATTCACTTCGAATCAATTCAAAGAGGTATGTAAAGAATTAGGGATTAAGAGGGAGTTGTCCACTCCTTATAATCGACAACAGAATGGGATTGTGGAACGAAAGAACAGAACTATCATGGAAGCTGCAAGAGCCATGCTTCATGATCAAGATCTTCCTATGCATATTTGGGCGGAAGCTGCAAGAACAGCGGTATATGTGCAGAACCATACTCCACATAGAGTACTTGAAAACAAGACTCCTGAAGAAGTCTTCTCTGGCAAGAAACCAGAAGTCAGCCATCTTAGAATATTCGACTTTCCTGTGTACATACACATTCCAAAAGAGAAGAGAACAAAATTAGATCCTTCAGGAAAGAAGGGTATATTTGTGGGATACTTTGAAAGCTCGAAGGCTTATAGAATATATTTTCCAGGGTACAAGAATATTGACATCAGTAGGGATGTGACATTTGATGAAGACACAACTTACAACAAATCCAGAAAGAGACCTGCTGAAGAACCCGAAGAAGCAGAAACAAAAGCACCCAGAATTCATGATACAACCATGAACGAAGAAGCTCAAGAAGAAGATCGAGAATTTGAAGAACCACAAAGACAAGTGGATCCACCTCTGGAGAAGAATCCTCATAAGAGGAAACCTGCTTGGGTATGAGAACTTATCCAAGGTGCGGAAAGATATGGGGCTCCAGAAGAGAATCATAGAGAAAGAAAGAGAACCAGATCCTACTCTGGGTATGTAGCTTTACTATGTGATTTCATTGATAAAGAACCTTCCAGTTACGAAGAAGCGGAAAAACAGAAAGAATGGAAGGATGCTATGATCGAAGAATACCAATCGATCATGAAGAATGATGTTTGGGATGTTGTCCCAAGACCAGAAGGGAAGTCAGTTGTAACTTCCAAATGGATCTACAAGATCAAGCATGCTGCAGACGATAGCATTGAAAAATATCAAGCAAGATTTGTGGCACGGGGTTTCTCTCAGAAAGAAGGAATAGATTATGAAGAAACCTTAGCACCTGTATCTAGATACACTTCCATCAGATCGGTACTTTCTCTCGCTGCAGTGATGAAATGGAAGATACACCAAATGGATGTCAAGACTACCTTCTTGAATGGTGTAGTAGAAGAGGAAGTGTATGTAGAACAACCACTCGGTTTTGAGACACATGACAAAGAGTCTCATGTATGCAGATTGAAGAAAGCCCTGTACGGTTTGAAACAGGCACCCAGGACTTGGTGTGGCAAAATTGACAGCTTTCTATCCAGTTTGGGCTTTACCAAGAGTAAAGCATATTCCAAACTTTACTACAAGGTTGAAGATGGCAACCCAGTGATGCTTCTACTATATGTAGATGATCTATTTGTGACAGGTATGGATGGGTTGATTGCTGATACAAAGAGAAAGCTTGATGCTGAGTTCGAAATGAAGGACTTGGGGATGATGCATTGCTTTCTAGGTATGGAGGTGTGGCAAAATGCATATGGAATCTTCCTTGGACAAGGGAAGTATGCAGTAGAGATCCTGAAGAGGTTTGGGATGATGGAATGCAAGACTATGGCCACACCTATGGCATCGAACCTGAAGCTATTGAACGATGCTTCATCAGAGTCAGTTGATGCTATGATGTATCGTCAGATGATTGGGTCATTGATGTACCTGACGAACATGAGACCAGATATTTGCTTTGCTGTGAACACCTTGAGCCCGTTCTTGACAGATCTGAGACATGTTCACTTGATTGCTGCAAAGCATATTCTAAGGTACCTGAAGGGTACAATTGATTATGGGCTCAAGTATGATGCGAATCAAAAGATTAACCTGGAGGGTTATGTTGATTCAGATTGGGCAGGCAATGCCATCGATAGGAAGAGCACTTCAGGGTGTTGTTTCAATATGGGATCAGGTGTGATCTCTTAGTTTAGCAAGAAGCAATCCTATGTGGCACTGAGTACAGCTGAAGCAAAGTATGTCGCAGCTTGTCCAACCAGTTGTGAGGCAGTATGGCTACGGAAGCTGCTGTCTGATTTATTTGATCTCCAGTTGGATGCTACTTGTATACATTGTAACAACCAGAGTTGCGTAAAATTGTCAGAGAATCCAGTGTTCCATGACAAGTCGAAGCATATCAAGATCAAGTACCACTATATCAGGGATATGGTGCAGAGGGGAGCAGTGAAGCTCCAGTATGTTGCGACGGAGGAACATATCGCTGATGTATTAACAAAGCCATTGGCTAGAGTGAAGTTTGAGTACTTCAGGGAGAAGCTTGGTGTTCACCAGATAGAGGTTTCCTCCAAGGGAAAGTGATGAGTCCCATAGCCATTCTGACATGGTGAGAGGATTGGTTCCTTCCATGGTTAGATATAAGGGCTGAGCCATTCTGTCATGGTGAAAGGATTGGTTCCTTCCATGTCAGATATGAGTGCTGAGATCCATAGCCATTCTGACGAGTAGGTCAGATATAAGGGCTGACCCATTTTGTCATGGTGAGAGGATTGCTTCCTTCCATGCCAGATATGAGTGCTGGACATTCTGTCGAGTAGGATAGATGTAAGGGCAATTGCCATTATTTGAATGGAGCTGCCTGGTGAGGTACCAGCAAAACTCCGTCTAAGACTGAGTAGCCATTCTAATGCGATAGAGGGATGTGTTACCACTTGATCAGATGTAAGGGCTGAACCATTCTTTCATGGCTAAAGGATTAGGTTCCTTCCATGTCAGATGTTAGTGTTGGCCATTTCAACGAGCAAGTCAGATGTAAGGGCAACTTCCATTCTCTAGGAGAATGGAGGCACCTAGTCAGTTACCAGGTAGCTCAGTCGAGGAGGATTGGGGGCCATTTTGGTATGACTGTAGGATTGGTTCCTACAAGATCAGATATGAGTGCAAGCCCTTCCATCATTGTGGTAGGATGTGTTCCCACCTGGGTGGATGTAAGTGCAGAGCCCTTTCATCATTGTGGTAGGATGTGTTCCCACCTAGGTGGATGTAAGTGCAGAGCCCTTTCATCATTGTGGTAGGATGTGTTCCTACCTGGGTGAATGTAAGTGTAGAAATATTTCATCATTGTGGTAGGATGTGTTTCGGCCTGGGTGAGAGTCTTTCATCATTGTGGTAGGATGTGGTTTCGGCCTGGATGAAAATACAGAAATCTTCCATCATTGTGGTAGGATATGGTTTCAGCTTGGATGGAAGTGCAGAACTCTTCCATCATTGTGGTAGGATGTGTTCCTGCCTGGATGGATGTGAGCACTGTGCCTTTCTGATGAGTAGGTCAGATATCAGTGCTGAAGAAGACCTACATGGAGGATAGGCCTACAACCAGCATGAAAAAGGGTTGGCTCTGTAGAACTTCCTGTGATGAGAAAAATCATGAGATAGCACCAGTGATGATCCAAATCGAGTGATGATCTAGATCCAGTGATGATGGTCAGTGATGAGCTAGATCTAGTGATGATGATCCGGTAGTGATGATCTAGATCGAGTGATGATCCAGATCCAGTGATGATGCCCAGTGATGATTCAGATCCAGTGATGATCCAGATCCAGTGATGATGTCCCATGATGATCCAGATCAAGAGATGATCCAGATCCAAAGATGAAGATGACTTGAAGACGAAGATGACTTGAAGACGAAGATGACTTGAAGACGAAGATGACTTGAATACTAAGAAGACTTGAAGATGCAGATGATGAGATGATCTAGTTGATAAAGAGAAGAAGACCAGTGCTGAAAATTGTGTCGAAAGAATACCTTCCTAGTTAAGAGGGAGTGTTGATGTATTTGTAACTTTGGAATGTATTCATCTATGTATCTTATGTATTGTAACCCGATGTTTATTCTGAGATGTATCTATAATGTAATTGAGTCATGTTATCATGCCCCAATGTTTCGATTGGGAGGATCAATAATGTAAACAAGTCATGTCAAGTCATTGTGGGTAACCCTCCGATTGTCTAAGGGTTAAAGTCCCCGCAGTTCCGGGGCACTAGGGTTATTAGACTCTCCTAGTAAAGGTCAGCCCTGGTAGGGTTTTAGTCATGTCAGGATTAGTATAAATAGAGAACTAGAGTCTCTATTTAGAACACAACGCATACACACTCAAGTGTAGCACATAGTTGAGGAAGGAGAAGACACTGGGGCTAGACAAGAAGAATATTACTGCTGTCAGGAGATCACTTACTGTTTTGGGATTTTACTATTTTGGTGTTGATTCTATCTCTGAGGAAGTTGCGGGGTTTTCTCCATTTATGGTTTCCCTAAGGAAAAACACTGTGTTCATTGTCTCTTGTGTTTGATTGTTGTACTTGTTATCCTCTCAGTTAAAGATCCTAATAATGCTAGCTTAATGTTGAAAAACTAACACATGAGTGATGCACATGATCCCTACGAGATCGAGGCAGACGCTATGGGGGGAAATATTCAGGTTGAGAATGTTGAAACATAATTCGATGGGAAGAGAAATCAAAACACTTTCCTAGATATTGCAGCTACCATAAGGAGCATGAGGGTGGAGTTGCAGAGTTGCAGAAAGGAAAATGAAAGGATGATCAAGGCTCTGGAAGAGAAAAATCAATTGACTACGGCCATGCTACATAGTTTGACAGACCTCCAAAGGCAGATAAACTTTGGGCATCAAACAGAAAATACAAAAGGCAGTAGGAGAAATTCCCGCAAGAAGAATGTGAAGCTTGACCAAAGGAAGAAAGGTTTCAAACCTTCTCACTCCCGAAATCAGCAAAGGTAGCCATCACAAGTTGTGATCAAGACAACCATAACGATGGGAGACAAGCCAAGGAAACCAATTAAATGTTGGGGATGTGGAGGAGACCATATGATTAAGTACTGTCCACATCGGAATGGGAATGAAGGTCAAGTCTAGAGCACCCAAGGAGTTGAAACTGTGGGTCAGGAACCGTGACCATTCATAGAATCTACGAAGCATTAGTGGACCTCCAGGCATATCATCAATCAACTGTGGTGGAAGTTGAAGGTAAGATTGTTGATCAGTCTATTTTTGTTTTGATTGACCCTGGATTTACTCACAGCTATATCACCCCTATACTTGTTGAGATGTGCGCTTTGAAGAAATCAAAGCACAGAAAATCATGGTTAGTCCAACTAGCCACTAGAACCAAGAGGAAAGTCGATGAGGTGGTAGAGAGATGTCCATTGGATATGGATGGGCTATTCACTCATGCAGATCTGAATATTCTACCATTTGGTTCCTATGATGTTCTCATTGGAATGGATTGGTTGGAAGCACACAGAGTTAAGCTTAATTGTTACAATAAGACATTTGGATTCCTCAATGAAAAAGGAAAACTAAAGGTTGTAAGAGACATTCCAAATGTGATTTCTATTAGGCAAGCTTCAACAATGCAGCTGAAGAAGTTATGTGGGAAAGGTGGTAGATTGTTTGCAACCCATGTTCGGGAGGTAGCAGAGAATGAAACTCCTAGGTTGGAGGACCATCATGTATTATAGGAATTCAGGGATATTTTTCCTAATGAGATTCCAATACTTCCTCCAAAGAGGGATATTGATTTTACTACTAAACTTATGCTAGTAGTAGCGCCAGTGCCCAAGACACCCTACAGGATATGCACACCAGAATTGAAGATGCAGCTGCAAGAGTTGTTGGAGAAGAAGTATATCAAGCCAAGTGTGTCCCCTAAGGGAGCACCAGTGTTGTTTGTGAAAAAGAAAGATGGTACACTCAGGTTGTGTATTGATTACAGAGAGCTGAACAAAGTCACTGTGAAGAAAAAATACCCTTTTCCTAGAATTGATGACCTATTTTATCAAATGAGAGGAGCAAAGGTATTTTCCAAGATTGACTTGAGGTCTGGTTACCATCAGGTAAGGATCAAGGATGAAGATATTCATAATACATCCTTTAGAACAAGGTATGGACACTATGAGTTTGTAGTGGTACAATTTGGTCTCACAAATGCACCGGCTACATTCATGTGCCTCATGAATAGTGTTTTCAGCAGGTGTATGGACAAGTTTGTTCTTGTCTTCCTTGATGACGTTCTTATTTATTATAAGAATGAGGAAGAGCATGAAGAACATATGAGGTTGACATTGCAATTTCTCAAGGAACATAAGTTGTATGCAAAGTTGAGCAAGTGTGACTTTTATAAAGATAGAATTCATTATTTGGGTCACATTGTCTCAAAGGAGGGCATATCCGTAGACCATGAGAAGATTGAAGCCATTATGAATTTCCCAACCCCAAGAAATGTGATAGATGTGAGATCTTTTATGGGACTTGCAGGATACTACAGGAGGTTCATTGAAGGATATTATGCATGTAAAGTTGAGTATATCTATAGGTTGAGGAGGCCTGCATGCGAACTTGTAGTTCCATGAGGAGATGACCCTCGTGTGTATGTACATACATATCAAAACTTCCTGAAGACTGCGGGTAGAATGACTTGGACATGGCAGTATGGTTTTACCCAATGAAATCAAGGCGGGAATCTACCTTGTGCAAAGGCCAAATGCTATGAGAAGGATCTCATGACTAAAATCTAACCTCTAAACAGAACATAATTTTTAAATTTCAGATTTCAAATTTTCCTATTTGATTGCTATTGAATGTTTAGCTTATCTAAAATGGTGTCAAGATGGCATGTTGTATGTGGATGTCCAAGTTTTGGGCAGCATGTGTAAGCAGGGGATAAGTGCTCCCACTTGCAAAAGCCAAACAATATAAGGATGGCCTCATGCAAAAATCTAATTTTATGTAGGAAACAGAATTGCAAATTCAAATTTTGATTCAACTATCAATGATATTGATCGTTTGATATTTGGAAAATCATTTATGCATGAAATAGATTTAAAAATCTATGATTAACATTCTTATGATGACATCTCATGTGAAATGCATGCTTGTATGTAACGCAAGTGAGATGCTGAAAATACGCCTTGGGAGTACATAGCTTCTCGGAAGGACGTGTTTGGGATACATGGCTCCTCGAAAGGATGTACTTGGGGTACATAGTTCTCGGAAGGATGTACTTGGGGTACATAGCTTCTCGGGAGGATGTGTTTGGGATACATGGATCCTCGGAAAGGTGTACTTGGGTACATAGCTTCTCCCCCCGACCAACTAGGAATCAATATGCATCATTGGGGACGCCCAGGTGTAAGACATCCGGCTAGATTTCTTTCTGCACCCATTCACACTGCGTAAGGGGACTGTCACAAGAGTCGGGGCTCCGTGAAGAGAATAACCCCTAGGTATTATGGTGTCCGGAAAGGAAGCGCCTGAGCTTGGTAAGCACTTGTAGGAGGTGCTAGGCCCTTATGCCAGAGCTCCCATTGAGCGCCCAAAGAGGTGTTAGGCTTTGGAGCATAGCTGCCATTAAGCACCCAAAGAGGTGTTAGACTCTAGAGCAGAGCTTCCATTAAGAACCCAAAGAGGTGTTAGACTCAGAAGTAGGGATGCCAGATCTAGATTGAGAGATGCTTATGCAGATAAGTATTTGGTTTACTTAGCAATTTTTTTGTTGAATTTCTGTAAATACACATGTGCATATGATTCAACTATGATTTTGAAAATCTTGTTAGAGAATTAGTGAATCCTATGGGAATGAATCCGACAAGTGAATTAATTCATTATGGTGTCCAAAAAGGAAGCACCTGAGCTTGGTGAGCACCTAGAGGAGGTGTTAGGCTCCTAAGCCAGAGTTGTCATTGAGCACCCCAAGAGGTGTTAGGCTCTGGAGTAGGGTTGTCAGATGTCGATTGAGAAGTATTTTCACAAGTGATTTGAGGCTTGCAAAAACTTGGTTACCTTTCAATGCACACCTTAGAGAGCACATGAAGGGGTGGGTACACTCAAAGGATTGTGTTAGCACTCAAAACCGCACCCAAAAGGTTGTGGAAAGACAGGCCCCGAGGAGAATAACTACTTTAGGAAAGGGAGTTGGATTCTCCGTTTCCAGAGAGTGATATCTCATAGATACATAATAAGGCCAGATATATTGTCACAGAATGAATTTCAAGGATTGGTGGTCGAAACGAGGTGAAAATGTACTGGTCTATGGGGTCAAAATACCAAGAAACAGAGAGCAGTCTGCACAGGGAATTTCCGCAAGAGCAAGGTAGCACTTTGACTACAGTCGATATGTTTAGGTCTGGTGGAAAATGAAGAACGATGGCAGTCCATCAATGTAGAGCACCGCAAGGATGAATTCTACACCAATTTTGGAAGAAGATTTTGGTGAATATCTAAAACAATGGCCAAAGCATAAGACTATGAATTCCGAACCATTATACACAAAGTCAAAGACATGAAGAAAACATAATGTAAGGAAATAACAGGAAGTACATGCATGTAAGAAGAGCAGATTACAGACTACAACTGAGAAATACATGGGAATTCTTACATTCAAAGGTCGGAATTCAGCTCTGTTTCTTGTATTAAAATGGATCAAATTACATAAGAACCAAAATCTCACAGGTCCCAACCAAAACCAACCCTTTCTCCCTCTGAGGGGAGTATATTTATAATGCTTCTGGCCCCCGAGACTAACCTCGAAATAGGGCTAGAGGTCAGTTACAATCACGATAAAAAATTTAACAAAATAGGACGTGGCATATACACCATGGTTTACGTACATAAAACAAAATAGTATGGAGAAAATGTGCATGTTGGACTTAAGCGATAGTGCACTGTCTTCAATTTCGGGTTTGCCTGCCTTGAAAATGACGGCTTAGGACATTATCCAGCGGCTTGCTGCTGAATCGTATTGAATCATTTCTTCTACTGTGGGGTATGCAACATGTTTCTTCCTTTATGGGCCATTTGTGTTCATTCTGTTCTCAACAACACTTTTTTTCCTATGTTCACACCTGACAAGAAGTTTTGTGTTCCTTTTGCATTTAGCTTTTCACCTCGCCACCTATCTCCTGGTAATATTGTCATTCAAAAGGACTTGAAGTAGGGCCGCACTACTTTTGACAGTAACAAGTCCTTGAGGAGGCTTGTCATTCTTGTGCTTCTCTCCTCCTAGGAGGAGGGTCCTCCTATAGGTCATACGGCGTGATACCTTCCTGGCTTCATCACCACCCCACATAAAGTTGGCAAGTGGAATTCACAAAGGCGGTGATGAAGACTTTGGACTTCCTCTTCTCCAGTCCGAGCATTCACTCTAATGGGTTGCCTCTAACAATGGTCACCAGGTGTTGAGATTATGGAGAAAACGACCACGTCTGGAGGTTTTGGAGGGATGCCCATTGGACAGGAAATTCCAGCCACATCACCCATGGGGATGTTATAGTCTATTAGGATAGTAATGCCCTCACCAGCACCAGGAGGTCCATCTAATGTGATGAACATTGTTTCCATGACCTCGTTGGCATCAGAAGGATTCTCTAATGTAATGAACATCCTTACCATGATGGTCGGAGTTCCCCTAGTTCCCCTAGCATGAAAACTTCGGAACAGTGGGACTCTAGGCCGAGACTCACCAACCAAAAGAATACCTTGGAAAACAATTTTTCACACAAGGAATTCCTCCCAAACTTCCCTTAAGACTCTCAGGATTCTCAACATAATAACATTTGACTACCTTAACTTCTCTTTTAGATTCGTTCACTTTATGTCTCCCATTGACTCTAAAAATGGCGTTTATAAAGAGCTCGAAGGCTGAACCTAACGATGATCCTGTCAACACCCTTGCACAATTCGTCATCGAGTAGCATGATGAAAACATGCACAGTCACGTGGGTTTGGTACCTGACCTCCATGTTGAGATCCCAGTCATGTCGCCCTTTCTGTTGTGATGTTATACTGCTGGCTGCTGAAATGACCTCTAGCATCAGCTCCCATCATTGCCCATTCGACTCATGACACATGGACATAGACATCCATGATCCATCTACCCTTCCTGACGACAGTATCAAAATATTCTCGTTCACTACGTATTCCCACTTTGTGTGGAAGCCATACCCGTCCTTTACAGTTCAATCATTGGGATACTTTTCTGATTTTCATACGCTTGATGCAACAAACTTTTGGGTTTAGGAGGGCGATCTACATCGTGGAGCTGATTTTTCAATCGCATATATGCTCTAATGGCATCGAGGTATTCGATTACCTATCAATTCGGCCCTTTACGCACTTCTCTCAAAATATCACATCGACAGGGGCTCCTTGGAATGAGCAGATCGTATGCAAGACCACCTTTTTCCTCACAGATCTATCCTCCTGTAACTTTTGCTAGGCGGAATCATTTCCAGCCTTTCGATCTGAATGTCGTCGATCTCCATCATCCACGTGTAAAGGGAGTGCTATATTTCGTGAATCCTGGAGGTAGTTTGTTCCGTGCTTGTTTAATCAATGAAGACACTGCCAGCCGTGGATCCTTCCTCGGCTTGATCCACACCATTGAGACTTACCTCTATTTAGCCCATTTCGTGGATTTAGGAATTGGAATCTCCATGAGTGCTTTGATCTAGTGGAATCAACCTCCTCCGTTGATCTACCCCTCTGTCGATCTTGACCCTCGCAAGTTGCGGTCATTCTAACTTGTTCCGCATAAAAACACAAAGGTGACTTGGGTCGTGCTTGTCATATTTGTGAAACCCACTATATCGCCACCATTGAAGCGTTATCCCTTTTAGTGTATTTTTGGCCGATCTGCATATAGTATTTCTTATGCATTATTAGGATTTGATTGCTCTATCTTACTCTCCCCATCATTCTACCCAGAGCAAAAAACAAAGCTAACAGATTGTATAACAGAGAAGAGGTACGATCCTTGTGTGGGGTGGGGTAGGTCTTGTGGGTGCCATGGTTGTATAAAGACAAAGTCGGATACCTATGGAGCCAAAAGAATATACTTATGCAGATAAGTATTTGGTTTACTTGGCAACTTCTTGTTGATTTTATGTAAATATACATGTGCACGTGATTCAGCTATGATTTTGAAAATCCTATTAAGGAATGAATCCTATGAGATTGAATCTGACATGAAAATTGACTCATTGCTTAGGGCTTGAGCATAAGTATTGTTGGTTGCCAAAGACATTGGAAATGTTCCAAGCCAAGGAGAAGGATTCTCCAATACCCAGGAAGAGACTTGTGGTGTGTATTGATGCATGCAATCAAGGACTTGGAGGACTTCTTATGCAAGACAACCACATAGTGGAACCCGAGGAAAATTTCTAGATCGTTCCATTGGACAGGTGAAGGTGCAGTGGAAGCACCACGATCCTAATGAGGCTACATGGGAGTTGGAGGATGTCATGCGATTGGCACATCCATTTTTGTTCAATTTTGTAAAGCACTAAGGAGGGGAATGTAATACCTTGGTTTTGACCCCATGGTATTGAAATTGTACATGATGTATATATTGCATTAGAATCATGGAAAGGAGCTTAAGGTCAAGGCCCTGCCATTGATTGGTGTTTTGTGTATAGGTGATCAAGGTTGATACTTATGGTTATGATGCTGAGTCAGACACTATATATTTTGATGTACCATGTAACTATGCAATTAATAAAATACCACAACTAGCTATGGGACTGCAACATGAAAGAGATGGGGGAATTATTTCACAAGGAATAGGGAGGGGAGTTAGTCAAACCCCCTAAGCCAATATGGTGAGACCAGATGTCAATGGGGGAACCCATGAACCCTCAGCTACCTTTTCGTCTTTTATCCTCAATCATTTATTTCTTCCAAAAGTTGGTTGAGGTAGTTAATGCCTTGGGTAGAGCAAGGCATGGTAGTCTGATTGTGTGTCTGAGCAAACCTACAAGCCTACAGTATGCAGAAGCAATGTTTTTTCCTTTGAAGCAAGTAACCATGTGAATGTGAACCCAGTTGGTCATCTTTGTCTTGATCTGAACGTTGTAGTCATTCTGATCAACAACACTCACTCATTCATGCAGTGTGGTTATTCATTCACGATTACGCATTGTTCACTCTCCTCAATCGCAGAGAAGGTTTCTGTTCGTGATTGTTCATTCTATATACATTGTGGTCCATTTTGCTATGAGAACCTGTTTTCTCTGTGTTACAGAGTGAAGTCTGTGTTGCTGTGTTTTCCTTGTGGGTTGTTGTGATGTGCATCTTTGTTTTGGTCTGAATACTTAGGAGTAGAAGAGGCCCAAAATTGGATGATAAGCCTAGTGAATAGAGGAACCTCACATACAGATCAAGAGGGGCTAGCAAATACTCTCTGCACACCCTGAAGAGCACTGGAAGGGAAGGTATGGCACGAGGGAATTGTGTAGCAGTGAAGGGAATACTTCCTTGTGTTGGGTGTGTAGGTATTGTGGAATGCCAAGATGGATAGATATGGGATAGTTGTCCATGGCTCTGTGGTTGAGCTCACTAGTTTAGTAATTCTACCTTTCTATTTCCTTAGCATCCTGAGAAACCCAACTGTTGGTTGGTTTGGCTGAGTTATGGTGAGTGTTTGACCAGGAGTGAGTCATTTCCTTAGCATCCTGATAAAACCAGTTGTGGTTGGTTTGGATATGTCTTGTTGTGCATTTAGCCTTGTGTAATCCTTTGCTGGACAATCTGATAAACCCAACTGGAGGTTGGCTTGACTGTGTGATGGCTATGTGTGAGCCTGTTGTTCCCTAGTTTCTTGTGGAAATCATGCCCAGCTCGGGGGTGGAAATGGTGTTGAGAGATTAATGAACACATTGGCCTATGGTTGGGTGGAACATTGCAATGGCATAGCTAGTTGCGGGACAACTCCATCATCCAAGATAAGTATTCTCTGTTATTCTTGTTTATGCAATGTATTTTCTTATGAATGACTATACTAGTTAAGTAGAATGCTTATGAATATGATGAATGCCTGCTAATGACTTCAGTAGAGTTTACTGTTGATGAATGTTCTTGCATTTGCATCTATATTTGCCTTGTATGTTTTAATGCATTTTTCCTAAGTCCATGGAGTCTAGAAGCTTGTTATAGAGTCAAAATGCATCTGACTTAGTGTTTTCGCCTCTTGAAATCCACCTTGGGAAGGCGAAAGGTGTAAATCGGAAAAGAGAAGTGGAAACAATGCATAATGTGGGTTTTCGCACCCCAGGATCCACCTGCTAAAGGGCGGAAAGTGGGAAGCGGAAGAATGGCCGAAAGTTCCAAGGAAGAGTTGGACTTTCAATTTCTGAGGTCAGAAAGTCAGAAGTTGGGAATCGACAGAGCAGATAAAGTTCCATGGTAGAGTTGGACTTCTGATTTTCGAGGTCGAAAAGTCGAAAGTCAGGAATAGATAGAGTAGATAAAGTTCTAAGGCAAAAGTTGTTTTTCCAACTTCTGAGTTTCGAAGGCGGAAGGGCGGAAGGCTGTTAAATGATTCCACCGAAAAGATGTTTTTTCTGACTTCTGAGTCCCGAAGGTGGAAGGTGGAAGGGAGGAAGATGGAATGTGAGTTGAATATCTCCATCACACATTCTGCTCTTGGATCCTGGATTCCATAGTGAAAAGGCAAAAAGGGGAATGTAGAGGGCGGAGTGCGGAAAGGACAGGTCGAGAGCGAAAAAGGTGTTTTCGGTCGTAGAAGGGATCTGTGAAGGGCAGAACGACTATTGCAGTGGGTTCTAAGCTTGAGAACAAATGTTGAAGAGTGTGTTAACATCCATGCCATGTGTTTCGAAAGGAGAACAAGAGTTCTTGAAATAATTTTTTTTATTTATCTGTATTATGGGGTATGGGGACGTTACAGAAATCAGTATTTAATCCTAATGCTCGAGCTTCCCAATTCTATAATATCGTCGAAGATTTATCTTAGGCACCTTGTGCTATGTCCACTCTAGAAGTACTACAAACTTGTCCTACGCAATGTAAAAACTTGTTGTCAGCTCTAGCGGATCTAGATCCAGAGAATTATAATACGATTACCTTTAATGTGGAGAATTTTAGACAAACACTCTCTCACGATCTCGCATTTCAAATCACGACCAAAGTGATGGGTAGGAAGATTCATCGTACCGTAATGCACTAAGGAGCCTCCGTCTAGGTGTTATCTATGTCTTGTTGGAGAGCCTTTGGTTCTCCAAAGCTCAACCGTTCACAAAATACGTTGAAAGCTTTTGATGGACGAGGTTTCTAGCCCTATGGATTGTTATTGTCTTTATCTATTGAACTAGGTGGTAAGACCATTTCTATTCAGGTATAAGTGGTCGAAGCTTCGTTAGATTACAACATTTTGTTAGGAACAAATTGGTTTTATGCCATGACGGATGTTGCCTCATCAGTGTTTCGTGTTCTCTAGTTTCCTCACCAAGGAAAGATTGTCACTATCGATCAGCTTGATTATTGCTCCCCATATATCACTTCCACTACAACAAATAATGTTCCTTTGTTGGGGTAGTCACCCCCTTCTTATCAGTTTGTAGGAGTCAAAATTTTGAAAGACTCGACCCTTATGGGAGTCTTTCCATCTACTTATTCCCCTCCTAGCACCCAAATTGCTACGGTAAACATGATATGCTCCACTACCATTGATATGTCAAAAGGCAAAGCAATTGTTGAAACACCTTCTCTGAGTCCTCCTGAAACCCTATATCATGCCATTCAATCCAATTCTGATGACCATCATTTAGTAGCATCAGATCCTTACCATATGCCTTATTGGCTAGATTCCCCTCTCCCTATTCTTGACTGCCTTTTACAGACTTTCCTGTCAGATAATTCCATTATGGAGATTATGAGTTTGGATGAATCTTTATGGGAAGATCATCATCACAGATCCTCTTTCCTTCCCAATGCTAATTTGGTAGAATCTGATTTTGTATTTCTCAGTAGATATGATATCGTCGAATATCCTTAGTCACTTGTATTGTTGCAAGGTGTTTATTCTGAGGGGAATATGTGTAACAATACTCAGACCATCCCCATCGACATATTGGTGAAACCCAAAACTGTTGAACATGTTCATGTAGGCCAAAATTGTTCAGCAATATAAATTGAAATTTATCGATCTCTTTTCAAATAATTTTGTGATGTTTTAGCCTGGTGTTACGAGGAAATTCCTAGGATTGATCCATCAATCATTGTCCATGAGATCAATACATACCCAGCTGCAAAGCCTATTAGGCAGAAACTCCGTCAAGTCCACCCTAGGAAATTTGTAGCAATTAAAGTTGAAGTTGAAAATATTTTGAAGACTGGTTTCATTTATCCCATGCCATTGACAGAATGGGTATCAAATATTGTTCCTTTCACTAAGAAGCAGGGCACTATTAGGGTTTGTATCGACTTTAGCCATTTAAATAAGGTTTGTCCTAGAGACAATCACCCTACTCCCTACATCGATCAAATCATCGACAATTGTGTTGGAAGTGTCATTTTCTCTTTTATGGATGGATTTTTTGGCTATAATTAGATCGAGATACTACCTGTTGATAAACATAAGACAACATTCATTTTCCCATGGGGAACCTTCGCCTACCGAAAACTGCCTTTTGGCTTAAAAAATGATGAAGCTGTGTTCCAACGAGCCATGTCCTATGCCTTCCACGATATCAAGCATATAGTGGAAGCTTACTTGGATGACCTACCTTCCCATTCACAATAGTGAGAAGATCATTTAGGGCATCTTAGGGCCATTTTCCTTAGATTTTGTCATTATCATATGCGTCTCAACCCACATAAATGTGTTTTTTGTGTAGAGACTGGATGTCTACTTGGCTTTGTTGTTTCCAAGGATGGTATCCGTATCGATCCTTTGAAAATTGCTGCCATTGTGGCCTTACCTCCTCCAACTAATATTATTGAACTTCAAAGTTTGCAAGGGAAGGAAAACTTTATGCACCATTTTGTGTGCAATTTTGCAGAAAAGACGCATGGTTACATGCATTTGTTGAAAAAGAAAACTCCATTTATCTAGGATTCTAACTCAACAAGCTTTTGATAGTTTGAAACGTGCAATTACACACTCTCCTGTGTTTCACCCCCCTAATTACTCGAAAGACTTTATGTTGTATCTTACCGCCTCCACTACTACCATTGGTATGGTCTTAGTGCAGGAAGATACAATGGTCGGGAGCGTGTGATTTATTATCTCAGCAAGAGTCTATTGGGCTCTGAAACTCGATACTCACATGTGGAGAAGATGGCTTTGGATGCGGTCATCGTCGTCCAACGTTTTCGTCACTACAGCCTACTTCACACTGCTACTATTCCTGCAGACGAAAACCCCATGTATTACATCCTGACCCATCAGGTAGTAGGGGGGGAAATACTCTCGTTGGATTGTTATCCTATAAGAGTTTGACATTGAGTTCGCCAAAACTACCTCTAAGAAGTCCTTAGTTTTTGTGGAGTTAGTGTGTGATCTTCCCTGTGCTACAATGGAAGTTGAGCCCAATGACTCATTCCCCAATGATTTTTTGTTCCACATTAGCATGACTGATCTGTGGTATGGATATCTAATCATATATCTCCAGACTCAACGATTTCAGCTTGATCTATCTCGCGATGATCGTCGTCGCATCTAACACCACGCTAAATACTATCTAATCATCCATGATACCTTATATCGACGTGGTATTGATTTTGTTTTGTGACGATGTTTAACCCATGAAGAAGCTAAAGAAGTATTGAATGATTTCCACTCTAGAGCATGTGGTGGTCATCTTTATGGGATGGATACAACCCATAAAATCCTTTGCGCTCGCTATTTTTGGCCCTCGATCTTTAAAGATTTCCATGAAGCGGTTAAAAAATTCCACACTGTCAACTCTTGTATACAAAGAAGCATGCCCACCCTACTCTTCTCTACCCCATCATTGTTGTTGGCCCTTTCTCCAAATGGGGGATCTATTTTATGCATTGTAAGCCTGCCTCAGCCAGGGGGCATGGTTACATCATGGTAGTTGTGGATTATTTTACAAAATGGGCTGAGGAAATGCCTATATATGCAGAGGATGGTAAGACTGCTGCCCTCTTTCTTTTTAATCACATCATAGCCAGGTTTGGGGTTCCTCAAGCCATAATTACTGGTCACAGATCTCATTTCCATAATCAGATGATGACCACGTTGAGCACTAAGTTAGTTTTTCGTCATGACAACTCAACTCCCTACTATCCACAATCTAATGGCCAAGTTGAAGCCATTAACAAAGTTCTAAAAAATATGCTTCGCAGGATGGTAGGGGAACATAAATTGAATTGGCACTTAACTCTGTTCTCAGCACTATGGGCCTACATAACCTCTGTTAAAACAATAACCGATTTCACACCTTTTCAATTAGTCTATGGATTGGGAGTTGTTTTACCTACTGAATGTGAAATTCCGTCATTGAAACTAGTCGTTCAACTTTTTCCTAATACCTCAGTCGAGGAAGAACATTTCCTTTATCTCACAAACTTTGATGAAACACGACGAGATGCTACTTTGGCCAACGAGTCACATAAAAACACATCAAGGCTCAATATGATAATTCAGTTTAACCTTGTGTCTTCAATGAAGGAGATCTTGTTCTAACATATGATAAGAAACATGACAAATTAGGGAAAGGGAAACTTGAACCGATGTGGTACGGTCCCTATGTCATAAGAAAAGTCTTATAGAAAGGGGCCTATGAGCTGGAGGATTACGATGGAATACATTTCGGGAAGCCTCGCAATGGGATTTACCTGAAAAGGTATTGTGCTCAAGAGATCTTACATCAGTACCTTGTACATTTGTGTATATTTGAATTTTGGTGTGGTTTTGGAATCTTGCCCGTCACTGCTTATTTCATGTTATGTTTTGACTCTGCAGATGACTCATTACTATGGTTTTGCAGATGGTTCCAACCGCCATACCCTAAATCTTTCTTCAACAGCCTCGGTACTCTATTCCCAAGCCCATGACTTAGTTAGTTTAGGGGGGGTTTGCCTAGGCACCGATACCAACAATATCGTTGAATATCATGCAGGGATAGGGTTGTTAACCGAAGCTTCCTCTCATGATGTTCATCACATGGTTATCTATTTGGACTCTGAGTTAGTGGTTCCCCACTTGAACCACATCTACGCCATCCGCAACCCTGTACTCCTCTGTCTCTTTCGAAGAGTACACCTCCTTGAACTGTTGTTCGAGTATATTAATTATAAATATGTTCCAAGATATTCTAATTCAATTGCTGATTCGCTTGCTAATTACATGTTGGATTGGCACATTGCCAATTCTTGACATTTTTATGCATAAAAATAACATGACAAATTGTAAATAAACAGTGTAAATGATAAGATCCATGCAAATTACATTCCATTACAAAATTTCCATAGGCCGCAAAAATAAGTATATATATATAAAGTTTTTGGTACAAAAATGTGGTCCTGAGACCTAGTATGAAGCATGCTAGCTTTTAGTACAACAGGGTAACAAAAAATTGACTAGATCCATGCTTTGGGGACACTCTGTTACACCTAATCCTCGTCACCATCTTGTTATGAGATAGCTATCTCATTGATTGCCTAAAATTCCTTAGAGACTGAAGTTAAAAATGAGTGAGAAAGAGTAATTCCTTACTCTGAGCCACCACCGCACATTCCCCTTGTGAAACCAGTGGCACCCATATCAACAACGCACCTTGTCTATTGGCAAGGAGTGGTTCCACCACCTACTGCATGTTTACAAAAGGTGGTGCTCCCCTAGCATTGTCTGTCTTCCTCGTTGAAGTGCGGTGCTCGACTTATGAAGGCAAAAAAGAGAAGCTTCGAGAGGTTTCTCGAAACTTGCCTCTGTGGACCCTCGTCCCCAAGAATCGGGACAGGTGGAGCTCAAATTCCCCTATATTAGGGATGATCCCTCCACCTACTCCTTGGAATCCTCAACCCACTCTATCCTTTGAGGCCTTTAAATAGTGGCTCACTCCTTATGGAAAAGGGGAGCAAGAAGTGTGATAGCATCTAAACTCTATCCAAATTATCTCTGACTTTCTTGAGTGATTAGGAGGCAAGGTGAAGCTTGAGGCAAGACCCCATTGAGAAGAGTTGCCAACACCAAGGCTTGGTTGTGATCTCTCTTTCATTATTTTTTAATGCAAACATAGTTTCTTTCCCATAAACATTGCAAATCTTGTTCTTATGCTTTGTTTATTGTTTATTTTCTTGGTCATTTACATAGATTTGCATATTATATTGTTACTCTCATTTCGTTTGTTTATTTGTGTCTATTGCAGGATCTCTGCATAGCTTAAGCACAATAAGGTTCAAACCTTCACAGCTTGTCAAAAAGGTATGAGAGTAGTCAATTAAAGTAGTCTAGTTAATTCTAGGGAATGATTCTTTCTTATGTAGGTGTTTTGTTCTAGCTTTGAGTTATTCAAGCCAAGGAAACAACCTTTATCCATATTGAATGAGTATTTCCATTAACACGTGGACAACTTGCTTTGAGGAGTGCTCAATTTGGAGGTTTGTTTGTTGACTTAAACTGGGGTTGCTCGTGGAATTAGTCCATGTTTTATTGTTGGACTCCCCCACCTTTGTATATATAAAGCGAGGAGAGTATCTTTGTTATGCATGATTGATTATTGATAGTTGGTGTGATGTTAGCTATGATTCCAACAATCTTGAAATATCACAATTACTCTTGTAACACAGATGGTTGCTTATGTGATGCATGTGCTAGGATTCCTTGGCTTGTGAGATGCAAGTGTTGAGTATTGTAGCACATGGGATGCAAGCAAGGGAATCTTCTTGATAGATTGCTTTATGTAAGTACAAAATATTTTGGTTTGAAAATTGGTGCGAAGTTGGCTTCTTTGGAAGCTTCAAGGATTTGATTATAGAGTTTGGTGGGATGTCTTTCTTGACCTTTGTATGCTGGTTAGGGTTTGCAATAGTTGTGGATATGCTAGCTAAAATTTGGGAAGCATTAAAAAGTATTTTCTTAAGATGAGCCAAAATGACTTGTTGTGCCAGCTAGGGATGAGCTAAGGTATTGTACTTTATCTTCAATATTGTCATAATATTAAGTGTAACATTGATGTCCTAAATTTGTGATTGTAGAGATTTTGATTTTTCTCATGTATTGAGCAAGTTTCATGGTTGTTTTAGTGTTTTGATTTATTAGGACAATGGGGTCGAATGTCATGTTGTCATAGAAAGATCAATGAAACATTCAAATATGATTTGTTGTTGTTATATTTTCACTATGATTGAAGCAAGTTTCAAGTCTATCTATCGACTCAGTGTTGTTGAAATGATCTATGCTTGAAGTTCATGTGGTGTGCATATTCTTGAGTTTGCCTAGAAATAGGCTTGGACATATTTGTCATTTAATTTGTTTTTTTTCAAGAAAATAGTTTCGACACTAAGGATAAAAACTCCACGGAGTAGATTCATGGATTCATAAAAGTGAGGTGGAAATTTCAAATTGTGTAGATTCTAAAAAATTATTCAATTGATGAGTATTGGTAGCTTTGATGTTAAATCAAACAAATTACGGAATGTGACTTTCAAATAACTTAGGTCTATCATCTTTGTGCAATTTGAAAGGCTTTCATTATTCCTAAAATCCACGTTTGCTTGGTCCTTACTTTTGGGCCACCTCCCTCTTAGCTAATGCTTAAAGTATCTTGGAGTTTTCCAACCTAAAAGCTCTTTTTTGCCATAAAGATGATCCAACCTAATTGCTCTTTTCTACTATAAAGATGATACAATCAAGCCTCTATTTTGGGTTTGTCCTTATGCTATGTTAGTTTGGGTTTGGGACTCAAACTTACGTGGTTTACTTCTCCGCACGCCTTAAAGTTGGAAGTCTACTCTCCTTGGAAATATGCTCCCATGGCCAGTAGAGTTCTTTGCAACATGGCAACTTGTCAGAATAATATTGTTAATTTTTCTTTAAATTTGGAAGAAACTAAATGAATGTGTTTTTCAAAACACCCATCTAGATAAGTTCACATGATGATGGAGATCTAATTTATGCCAACCTTTACTTACATATATAGGTAAAAGCCGGGAACATAAACTTGTAGTTGGCACATCTCATACAATAGTAAGAGTTATAGGAGTTGTCTCTTTGCACTATTAGCTAGCCCCCCTCGAAGGTTCACTCACCTCCTAGTTCAATGCACTCACACTAGTTTATCAAATGACCTTATCACATAACAAGTCACATCGTTCCAGAGCACAATGAACATAACGGTAGAAGTCAAGAGCACCATAGTTTGCCCTCACACCATGAATGCAAATAAATTCCTTTGACTTGGCTCAACTATCTCGACGGAGAAGTGTCATGAGCAACAAAATGATAATGTATAGGACCTTGTTATGCCCACTAATTAAGCACCATTTAATGGGTAGAACCCAAACCTATATGAGTGTGGCCCTATTCCATATTTTGGATATATCATTGTTGTTTATGTATAATCTTGCCTTTATTGTAGCTTAACCCTTAACCATATGATTGTTTTTTTATTAATTTTGTTTTATATAATCCTTTATAAATTTATATTTTTTAATAATCTTATGTACATAAGCAAAGTGCTTGTGTTTTAATTCATAGTAACTACTTTCATGAACCCCATATATATCATTTTTTTTTCTTTTATCAAAATTTCAAAAAAATCTAAATACATAGTTGTTTTTAAAAAACATTTTAAAAATAAATTTAATATTTATTAAATTTGATATATTCAAACTAGTAAAGAAAGGAAAATGATCCATTTTAAGACGATTGATAAAATTTAACAAAATAATATGCAAGAATAAAAAACCTTATTAATGTTCATCTCCAAAATTAATGTTCATCTACTTTATGGAGGGAATCTTTAAAAATCTCAAATAAAATAACAAATATATAATTTTGTCTGGTTTCACAACGATATTTTTATCAAAACAAACAAACAAAATAAATATATGGGTACACATGGATGACATACTCTTAACACACCTCTCTTCAAAAATGAAATATTTCAATGAGGATTTATATGTTTATGAAACTTCTTTTATAAACAGCATATAAGCTTTAAAGAATTTAGACTTATAACATATTATTATTAATAATTATAACTGAAGAATTAGTTTTATTTTTTATTTAAAGAGTATATATTAAGTCAATTTTAAAGTAATTATATTGAGCTTTAAAAGAATCTATACCTGTAATATATTATTATTAATAATTGTAATTGAAAAATTAGTTTTATTATTAATTTATTTATTTAAAGAATATATATTAACTCAATTCTAAAGTAATTGCATTAAGTTAAATATATAATATAGTTTTTTTATTTTTTTATAATGTTAAAAAAATATTAATTATTAAATATATAAATAATGGTTCTAATAAAAATATTTAGATTTTTATATAACATAACAATAAATAAATAATGAAAAATATATTAATTTTTATAAAATATTAAAGTTTTGATATAGTTATTATTTGTAAACACTTATATAAGATAAGATATAAAGTCTGGATAAATCTGTACTTCTTCATAACTGTATTCCTGCTCCTGAACTCATCAATCTTTCCAGAGTTGTCCCTTATAAACTGCTCCCCATCACTTTGGGCTTCAAGTATCTTGGGTTTTTTTATCAAACCTCTGGGGTACAGATCCAAGGATTGGCTTTGGCTTGTTCAAAAATTTGAAAAGAAAATCAGTCTGTGGACTCATAAGCTCCTCTCTTTGGGAGGTAGGCTTGTTCTGGTACAATCTGTTCTCTCTAGCATCCCTGTCTATTGGATGGGTTTAGCACCACTTTCGGTCTCCATTCTGCATAAACTCATAAGCATCACTTTTGCTTTCCTTTGGGGATCATCAGGGCATACTCGTAAATACCACCTTGTTAGCTGGTCGGACTTATCTTGGCCAAAGAAATTTGAAGGACGGGGAATCAAAAATTTTCATTGGTTCAGTATTGCTCTTCGTCTAAAGACATTTTGGAGAGTCCTCTTCTGTGATAGTCTTTGGCATCGTGTTCTTATCTCTAAATATCTGAGGTAGTCCACTGTCACCACTTGGCTCCGGGAGAAAAAATTCAATACAAGGGGTGTTTTAGCTATCTGGAGGGGGTTTATTCAAACTCTTCCCTGGATGGGATCCCATCTTACTTGGCAAGTGGGAAATGGTAATGATATTATGATTGGTACTGATCCCGTGATTGGTAATCCTGCTTCTTTTCACTTTCCAGAAGATCTGAGAACATATATGGAGGACCTGGGAATTATTACTCTTGCACAGGCACATAATTCTTTACCAGATGCTCATCATTACTGGTTTACTGCTGATGAATTATATCTGGAAGGTGATTGGAAAAATATCTGGAACTCTTTTATCAGGTGCCTGGATCTGAATGGCATTCGATTAACTAATACATCTGATTCGCTGATCTGGGAATTTAATAAGATTAGTGGTTTCATCTCTGCTGACAAAGTGTATGAATGTATTACCAATTCATATCAACCAAACCTAGGCAGTCGACTATTCAACACTCTTTGGTCGAATCTACTTCCAAGGAAGATTGGATGTTTTACATGGTTGGTTTTGAAAAATAAAATACTCACCTGGGACAATTTACAGAAGAGAGGGAAAATAGGGCCTGGTATTTGCTCCATGTGTTTTGCAAATGATGAGACTGTCCACCATATTTTCTCAAGCTGTCCAATATGGAGATGTATTTTGGGGGCTGTATGTGATCAGTTGCAGCTGTGTATTCCTCCTGTAGCGGACTCTATTTCTGTTTTCTTTGAAGAATGGGTCGCTTCCTATCACCGTAGCTCGACTCTATTTTACATCCTGCATTTTGTGATCTGGGCTGTCTGGAAGGCTCGTAACATAGCTGTTTTTGATGGTTATAAGGTTAATATTTTGTGTGTTATGCACCAGATTTTAAGTGCTGCCCATATTTCTTTCTCTCGGCCTGTCACTAAGGGAAGGAAAATTAAATCTGTCAGACAGATCGGGCCTAAACCACTCATGATTTTCCCATGTGGTTACTTCGATGGAGCATCTTCTTCTTCAACTACGGGCATTGGTTTTTGTTTATTTCTCAATGAGAATCGCCGTCTTGAATTTGTGCTGGGGGTCGGACAAGGAACAAATACAAAAGCAGAACTTCTCGGCCTTTGGGCAGTTCTGCACTCATCCCAAATGATGGGTATCCCTTTAGCCCGCATTTACGGTGAATCACAGGTCATTATCAACTGGGCTAAAGGTATTTCTGCTCTTTCCCCACCAGAACTCCTTCACTGGTGTAGGGAATCACAAAAGCTTATTAAAAGCTTCAAAGATCTCTCCATCATTCACATCTATCGGGAACATAACGGGATTGCAGACCGTCTTTCAAAACAAGCACTCACATACTCTCCCGGTTTTGGGTGTTTTTTTGAAATTTTTGATGACCATTTCATCACTAGTGACTCTTTCCATCTCCTATGAGAGTGTACTGGGGTATTCTCCCCTTTATTTTGGCTATGTACTGTATGTTGTCTGAGTGTTTCTTTTGGACCGCTGCTCTGGTCCCATGTTTCCCGATAGATTGGAATGATGAGAATCGATCAATTACATGATGAGACAGATTTCTGATGGGACCACTTGTTTTTGCACTCCCTTCCCTCTCGCTGCAATTGGATGTGATCCAGTTATGTCTTGATGTATCTATGCTGATGTATTCCCATTTGGGCGGCTGTTAACTAGGCCCTTTGATTCTTAATAAAGAATAACAAGGACTGCTTTTTTCCTCCTGAAAAAAAGATAAGATTTATTATATTTATCTATACGATGGTGAAGATTGCATTTTGATATCATATGTCAAATACATCAAGTATATTCAATTATAATTTAACTATATTTAGTATGTTAGCTGTAAAAATTATAATAAAAGAAGAAATGATAACAAACTTCAATATCTATGTCAAAGGGTCAACTCTATTTAAACACTATAAGAGCATGGAAGAGGGGTGTATTGCCCTACAGGAATATGCAACTATGACATGATTAAATTCATAGTTGATTATTTAGATTAAGAAATGATTTGGAGCTTCGTCACATGCATACAAGCAAGAGCTAACAATTTTTATTTTTGATAAATATCACAAAAGCTATTATTCTTATTAAGGATATTGATTATTCTCTCTCTTTATCAAACCATATTTATGTTAGAGAATAATCCCTAGCGCATTGATATGATAGTAAGAACAATACTATTGGTAGGTGAATTAATGCATCATATATCTAATTGGCTTTGAAGGGTGCTTAAAAAACCCACCCAAACATAAAAATGGTGCTTCAAGATTTCCAAACTACTAAGGATGCTTCTCATGGATCTTGGGCTTGGTATGATGAAAATGGAAAAAGAACTTTGAGAACATTCTCAAAAGATTTCGAGAGTGTTAAGGATGCTTTGCATGGATCTTGGACTTGGTATGATGGAAGTGGAAAAAGAACTTTAAAAACATTCTCAAAAGATATGACCGACAAAATATCAAAAAATCAAAATTGCTAGAAACATCAAAAAGAAAAGAAAACAATATAATGTATGAAGATACATAAAATAAAATAAAAAATAAGAAGATGATCAATCCAAAGAACAACACTAATGATTTTAAGGATGCATAAAATTACATCAACAAAATTAAAATTCTCATAAATATACTCATAATTTTAAGTTTTGTTATATTAACAAAGTTTATAATTAAAATATATGTACTTGCCTAAGTTTTCATTAGTAACTAGTCTAAAAGTTAGATGAGATTTGGACTTCTTTCCTCGTTTGTTTTGACCATTTTTTCTCAAATTGTAATGAGAATCATAAATACAAAGTGTTTAGATTTAGCAATCAACATGAAAAAATAGTTTTGAATAATATCAAATTTATTTTTGTAATAAAATAGATTTTCACAAATACAAAGTGTTTAAATTTAACTATCAAGATGAAAGAATAGTTTTAAATAATATCAAATTTAATTTTTAATAAAATAATTTTTGAATAATAAAAAGTTATTATTTATGTAAAGATTAAATTAAGTCATGATTTTTATCTCTAAGATAGGGTCCTAAATTTAATAGAGTTTTCTACATTAATGGAGTTGCATATGATAAGGAGGATAGAAAATGAAACTCCCAATCACAAGGAGTCCAACTAATTTAATTGATGTTAGTGAGATGAAGGGTTCGAGGTCGGAGGGAAGAAGCCCTAACCACAACCCCAATTGATGGAAGCCTTCTTCCCTCTTTGGTCAACCCTAAACGAAAAATAACACAAATAACACAAATCATAAGAAAACAAAATCATCGCATCCGTCCATATAAACACATAACGGACGTCCAGGATCCATTCCGGAGAGTCGGAGACCAAAATTAAGATCCCCCGGAAAAATACACTTTACAGCCCAACAAGTATTAGAAACTCACTTTCCCGATCACCATAAATCTACGACATGTCGCCATCACCGTTGCCGGGAACTTTACCGGGTGAAAGGGCGGGCTCGTTAAATTTCCCAAACCTTGAAAGCTATCTTGGAAGAACAAAGCGAAGAACACAACTGAAGGTAGAAGAGCAGACCCTCAGCCATACATTTTGTCGGGTCCGTTTGTCAAAACATTTTGTCGGTGATCGATCGGCCGTCTTTAAGGCTGCCGCAGATCAACAGAGGAGCTCGAGGCCTTCAATTTGAGCCTTTAATTGACTGTTGCCGTTGGAGATTCTCATTTTTTTGTTTTTCTCAACTGGAGGTTAGAGCTGTTGGCGCTCAATTGCGCCTTCGGTTGCTGGATTTTAATGCATATTTTTTATGTCCACAACTCATTTGCATATTCGGTGGAGCTTTCACGTTTTCCAGGTTTGATTTATATATTTCTGAACAAGCGGGAAATTTTTAAAGTCTTAATTGTCTCATGTGTGATTGCTCTGCTAAAGGGATTAGATTTGCGGTGATAGGTTTTCTGTTATGGAGGCTGGATTTCATTTCGCATTTATTATTATTATTTTTTAGCCGGATACATTTTTACGTTCTTGAAAATTTTCTGCACTTGTTTGGTTTCCTATATGGAAGCAACGAGGGCTTCGACTCGAATTTGGCCTTATACTAGTTTCTATTCGCCTTCAGGGTTTATTGGACAAGATTCGATCTTTGAGCCGGCGAGAGACTTAAATGTAACTGGGAATTGTCTTGTTGGACTAGCCTTAACGCCAAGCCTGCCATAAGTTCGTTATAAAGAATTTATTGAAGCCCTAGAATTGATAATTTTCAGGTCAGGGCCATCACTGTTGTGAGTTCTGTTAATGCTATACCAAAACCGAAGTTGAAGCTCGACAGTCGGGCTTAGTGCAGGATATATATATATATAATTCAAGGTACGTATCAAATTCTAGGGCTTGATTGAAGTTCCAAGCATTTGATATTTGATTGGACTACCACACGATTAAAATTACAGGTTAGTAGAAGTCTGAATGTTGGGATTGATTTTTGCAGGAGAACAATAATACGGAGCAGTTGGAGGGATTTTGATAACTTGAAACTTGGATTTTTATTTGCATCATTCTTCATCATTCCCAGGGCGGGCCTTGGAGTGCTGTACTACTACATTCTTTCTGTTGAGGTTTTGTTTCGGGGGATTGTGTTCTTTTCTCTATGCCTCTCTTCAAGAGGAAACCGTTTCCTCTTGCTGAACCTCCGGAAGACATTAAGCCCAATGAGCAGGTGTTTCAAATTCGATTCACGAAAGAAATCTTCAGGGATTATCAGTATCCTTCATTTTTTCATTTCGCATTTTTTTTGTTGTTGCAATATTTCTTATACGGTCAAAGACGATTAGGTTGAAAATGTTCAGCGCGTGCTCCATTTGATATAGCTTGTACTTCGAGTATTAACTTGATGTTGTTAAGAGTGTGTGCTTCATGTCTTCATTCTTTTGTTTGTACTGCATTGCAAAATTCTTTAGTAGGTAGTCTGCTTATCGGTGGAATGCTTCCACTTCAAGAGGAGTATTATTACATTACCTTAATTTTTAAATTAGAGAATATTTGGAACGAATAAATCTTTACCGTCAGAGGGTATGGGTGTGTAAAGTGTCAGGAAAGACAAATTTAACTTACGAAGAGGCACTTGTCTCTGAGCGTCGTGCAACAGAGAAAGTTCAGCACTTTCCGAAGGAGCTAATTGGACCAGTTTTGCGTATGGTCCAGTTCAGTGAGTTTCTTGAACATTTTCCAATATTTAGTAGCGACTTAGTGAATCATTATTTGAATTCTAAACCTTATAGACATTTCTCAGAGCTGTTCCTACAAGGCATGCTGGATATAGTTATTAATTTGTCTTGTTCTATACACAATGCACATGTTAGTTTTCAAGAAGAAACTGAGAAGAGCAGGGGATTCAATGCTGCAATCAAGAATACAATGCCCCAGTTGTTTTAGTCTTTCTTTATTGTTATGGCTTGTACAACAGTCTCAATCTTGTTCTAGTCAAAACTGATTTCTATGATATCAGAAAGCCTAAATTTGCATATGTTTATGTCAATAATGTTGCTCACATTTGTGTGCTGTCAATGGAGTTGAGCCTTTACAAATGTTTGTGCTTCTACAGTATACAAGTTTGGAGTCTGCTATTAGCTTGTCATGCAGATGCATTTGCCTACATTATGTACATGCTTTTATTTGCACCATTATAAGTCGTCATACCAGTATCATATTGATAGAGCAAAGGCTTAATGAATGTTTGGGCTGCAAAGTTTTGAATCTGCAATTTTGTCTGCATCCTGCCAATTGGTTATAATAGCCTTTATTCATGAATTCAGGCTTCCAGACAGGTTGTCACTGCTGTGATTAATGTTGATGAGGTTTTATTACTGCCTAGTATGCATTATAATATTGGTTCTATTACAATGCTTGCAAATAAAGTTTACATGCTGGAAACTAGGCTTGAGAAGTAAGGCCTAAATGAAGAATGTTCAATGTCCCATGTTAAAATTTCTAAACCTGTTAGCCTAATTCATAAGGTTCGGTGAATTTATTGACAAGGTTCAAAATTTGTTGAATCCCAAAAATAAATTTGAAATTTGTGGGAGTTCATTGAATTTCAAAGAAAAGTTTCAAGGCAAATTCTGATCTCAAGACGAATTTCAAGACGAGTTAAAAAAATACATTTTTATTCGTTAACTACGTTTCATTTTAAGAAAAAATAAAATATTTTTTATATTTTGAAAGGCTTGAAATATGTATATGGACAGACCTAATGGTGAATCTTATCCTAATCTCATTGGTAAATTTGAATTCAAACCAATGTTTATCATCGTGGAACTCGAATTCAAACCCAAATCATGTGACTTAGCTGGTAGCTTACTTTCAGTCGCTGTGAATCTTGTGCAGTAGATTACTTTTGGGTCAAGTCAACTTCCTGAAATTACGAATTATCTGGATGGATGCTCTTCTGCGCATATCTTCCCCATCTGAAATATTGAGTTCTTATTATTTTGCAGAGACACTTAGAGTTAAAGAACTTGTTAGTAAAATATCAAACAGCATCAAGGACTTTTATCTGGTAGGTGAGGAAGTCACAGGTCGGAAAACAGATTCCTTATTCCCTTGTAAGATTCTGAAGGTCATCCAAGAGGTTGATGATGAAGATGGCACCTTTAAGTATGAAGTCGGTTGGCTTGACAAAAATAAGAAAGTAACTGATACATCCATAGAGAGTGTGGAAGCTCTGATTCGAAAGAAGCCTCTTGTTACACAAGATGTCTTGAAGTCCTTTATCAGAGAATCAACTTCATCCAGTACACCTTGGATAGTTCATGACGAATTGGCACGGAAGTACAGAATCTCCACTGAACCCCCTGAGGATCTCAAGGACAAAATAATTAAGCAGGAGAAACTGCAGAGTCATCCGAATGATGGAAATAAAAGAAGCTCTGTAAGTCATTTGGATGTTTTTTTGCCCTTTGTATGATTCTGTTATGCCTCTCCATTGTTTCTTTATTTATCTAAAGGAGTTAAACTGATGTTGTACAGGCGCAGAACATGGAAAATGGGAATTCTGGCAGCAAAAAGCGCAAATCAAAGGAAACAGAAGAGTTGGAGGAAGGATCTAAACCAAAAAAAAAGAAGGAAAAAGGTATTTGGTTTTCAGTGAGCTTGCTAGCTTTTTTGTATTTTTTTGTCTTCTAGAAAATCAACTTGCTTGTATTGTTCTCATGTCCTACGTAAGCCAATTCTCTGTTAATCAAGCTTCTTGTTGTTTTAACTTCACATTGCAGTTGAAGAGCAGCCAAAAGTAGAACCTATTAAGTATCCCATAGAGGATTCTTTGGTGCAGCCTGGTCCAGATGATCCTGTTTTTACAGAACGGCCATCTGCAGCAACAGATTTTCTTGCACCAATGGATTGTGTAGGAGATGTTCTGATGGTCTGGGATTTCTGTAGTTCTTTTGGGAAAGCACTTCATCTGTGGCCTTTCTCCCTCGAGGATTTTGAAAAGGCTGTTGATCACAAGGAAGATGTGTCACTCTTGGCAGAGACACATTATGCTCTTCTCCGGATTGTTGCAATCGATTCCAGTGCCTACCAGGATTTAATTCAGAAGAAAAAAGCTAAGGTGAAGGCTGTTTGAAGGCCTATGCATTTGATATATTTTTCATTATAATATATTATGTGCTTGACACACTTTCTTGTTTTATTCTTATTTGAATTTCTTGTGATTTTTCTCTATGAATACTTAATTTTTTTCACCTACACTGTATCTTTGACAACATTTTGCAGCTATCAATACAGAATTGGCAGGACCATCTCTGTGATTTTCTGGAAGTAGAAGAAGTGGGAAAGCTTTTGGGTCATTTGGAAACAATTAGGTCTGGTGGTTACAGTGAGTTAGATCCAAGTGCAAAATTAGACATTTTGCATGAGCTAGTTGACAGAGCTCTTACTTCTGATGTGATCAGAGGTCAGCTAGATGAATACATAGAAGAACGGCAGGCCCTTGCAGCTACAAAACGAGAAGAGCAAATTGAGGAATCTAGGAGAAAAAAAGAAGAACATCTTAAACAACTAAATGGTCAAGGTAAGGATGATCCAGATGAAAATGCTACTAAAGAAGTTGGAGATAATGATAGGGCTATGGATGCTTCAGATACAGAAGTGCTAAAATGTGCCCCCAGAGAGAATGGATTGGTTTCAGATGATGCTGTAAGGGAAAGTTCAAACGAAAATGGCATTAAAGATTTATCAGAAAATCATTATGAAAATGGGTATGAATGTTTTTGTGTTCCTTTGCTTCTACCATGATTGCATTCGTTGCTGAATGAACTGAATGCCTGCCATTTCAATAGATCATCCATTTTTCCTTTCCAGTCAATATGGACTGAGATACTGACTGGGTTTTGTGTTGATTTATGTTGTCCAGTGATGGTAATCAGTCTCATACAACAACATCGAGACAAGCTGCTTTAAAGCAAAAATTGGATGCAAAAGCTGCTGAAGAAAGAGAGAAAGAAATGGCCAGGACTGAAGAACAAAAGAAATTGCAAGAGAAAAGAAAGGCAAAAGCTGAGATAATAAAGGAGCAGAAACTTCGGGAGCAGAGGGCAATAGAGTTACAGAAAAGAGTGAGTATAGAATTCTTTTCTAAATCTATGTTGGGCATTCGAGTTACAGAAAAGATTAAGTGTAGAACACTTTTCTAAATCTATGTTGTAAATGCTGAATATGGTTTTTTGGCAGTGTAGTCCACGTGATGAGTTTAGTTTTTTATAATCTTCTGATGTTTATTTGATAGCAAGAACAACTTGATCGGGAAATAGAAAAACGTTTCATTCGGACAAATTCATTAGGGAGGGACAGGGCTCACAACAGGTATTGGTTTTTCCGTAGAGAGGGGCGACTTTTTGTTGAAAAGGAAGATTCTACTTGGTGGGGCTACTACAGTGCAAAAGAAGAGGTAAGCTTGACTGCTTTGCCTTGTCCATTGATGCTTATGAAATATTTTAGGTTTCTATTGCTTTTAAATGTGTTTGAAACATGTGCTATTTGATCAGCTTGATGCATTAATTGGCTCCCTGAATCCAAAGGGTGAGAGAGAGATGGCTTTACAAAGGCAGTTAGAGAAGCATCACTTAAAGATTAGGTGAGCATATAGTAGTTTTTGCATGATTATGGAGGGATTTTATTTATTTTTGTGTTAGAAACACTTGTTAACTTGAGCGTCATTTACAGTACTGCAATGCAGAGGAGGTCGAAGGACATTGCACAGAAGTTTGCAATTGAAGAAGCAGCTTTACGACGTTCCACTCGTGTTCGCTCACAGCCAAAGTCAGTATCTACAGGATTTTTGGCATATGTCAATAAACATAGAGGCTAATGGTTTAGCTGCCAAAGCCCTTGAGTGACAAATTTTCCTTATTTTGAGAATTTGATGCTAGTAGCAAGTTACTGGTCAAACTCACAGCCAGATTTGAAGAATCTGACAAGAAGTCAGAGAAGATGGCTTACCATCAAAATTTTGATAAGCTTTTCTGTAAAACGCTTGAAGTTGTTTTTGTAAAGTATTCTAAAACTCAATATTATTCTGCCCAACATCATTCTTAAATTGTGGCCCATTTTGCTGTCTCTATAAAAGCTATTGTTTAGGTTCTGATTATGCAACTAAGTGATTTAGTAATCTTTTGGTGTTTGAAAAAAATGATTGGGCAAAGATGATAATCTCATTAAATAGTCCTCAGGCTAGACAGATTGGTGTTGGTGTAGTGGTTCTGGTTGCACCAACGAGTTGCCATTAACCTATTCTTTGTGAACTTTTTCAATTTCGTCTTGAATCAATATGTGGTTCTCAAATGATTGCTACCTCATTCATGATGGGTTTTAGATTTGTAGCATGTCATGGTGTGGCCCAAGGAACTAAAAGATTGCCTGCATGTCATTTTCTAACGTGATTGAAGATAAATTTTGTCCAACAGGTGGTCTCAAGTGGTGAAAGGCTAAGGTCTTTTTCCATGTTGGGAAGGTTTCAGATTTTTGCCAACATATAGCTACCTGTAAAACAGTCGAGACTGGACCAACTTAACACGTACAAGAGGGGACCGGGATGAGCATGGGCATGATGCAAGTTGGGGGGTCATGTGCTGCTGCAAGTGTTTTCGAACATATTCTATGTGAGTCTCTGATTGGATGAATTTAGATGACAAGTTTGAAAGATTTATCTGCAAGTTATCCGCAAAGCGGCTCTTCAAAATTGTTGTGATTGCTCATTTTCTGTCTAGTTTATTGCTTATATTGCAAGCTGTTTCACCAATGCTTTCGATATACATATTAACCCAAATGAGAACTGTTACTGCTGTGTATATTGGCTAGTCTTTCATAGAGGCAGCCTGCGATAGCTTATGAAGAATTAGCATAAAGATAAGAGCGACATAATATTCAATAAGCGTTGCTGAAGTAGACTCTAGAGTTAATGCCTAGAAAAGGCAGCCTCTGTGTTTGTGTTATGTACATATGATTTATACCATCAGGACCAGATGTTACGATACTTGAATTAGATCAAGGGCTAGTTTAGTAGGTTGCAGAGCAGTTTACACATGCACACGGTTCCATGGCGGTAGTAATGACTATCATGCTCCAATAAGTTTGAGTGTACAAGGTTGCAACATGTATTTGGTGTTTTCAATCATTTTGTTGTATCAAATTTAGGGTTTTAGTTTGTTCGGCTAATTGCACTATATTATAATATTATTTATATGGAAAAATATCACTATATTATAATATCATTTACATGGAAAAATATAATGCTAACAAACCATTGACCTATTTTGTTAAATATGTTACTTAGGGCCAAGGCCATTAATTACTGGTTTATAAAATTCTGTCGTATTCAAATTGTTAATTTCTTGACTGTCAGTATTAAATACTGAATACTGGTTCATAAAATTGAATATTCTAATTGTTAAATTGTTTTGGATTTAATACAATTAACTTTGATTTATTTACTTGGATTTAAATGGATAAAGTAACTATTCACTAACTATTTATTTACTTGGATTTAAATGGATAAAGTAACTATGGACCAACTAACTATTTGACTAGTCATTAAATACTGGCTCATAAAATCTAATTGTTAAATTGCTTTGGATTTAATTCAATTAACTTTGATTTATTAATTGGATTTAAAGAAATAAAGTAATTATTGAAGAATTATTTAATGTGAAATGTTATATATATAGAGGAAGATTAGAGATGAACAATGTTTTTAAATTATTGATGAACATTAATTGAAAACTTTGATATTTTTATTTATAGTATGTGAATCAAATATGAAAACTTCAAGACAAACCTAAAATTTGAAAAGTTTTTGAAAAATAATGGTGAGGGTTAGGCTTTGAAAAGAATACTTAAATATGTACCAAACTGATTAGATCTAAAAAAATTACCATCTAGGTTTGAATCAGATGTCAAATCTACAAAATATGAAAGATCTAGCTCAAAATTTGAAGAATTATTGTTTGTAAAAATAATAATAAAATCATTGAAGAAAGTAGAGCATAGCAAACTCTAGCTTTGATACACGATATAATTTTGAGAATATGCATATACAATATATTTACACTAACATGTAATATTATCCATACAAGCAACAATAATCATGTAAAACACGAGAGACTTGAATACACCAGATATATGTGGTAAAACCTCAAATAATTTATAACAATGTTATATTGAATTCTAAGTAAATTTTAAGAGCATATTTGAATATGTGAATAATTTCGTCATTTAGCTCAATTTTGGATATTTAAATGCAATTGAAAAATCCAAGTTCCTTTGATGAATAAAATCAATTTTTAAACTATGAACTTAGTGGATTCGTGTTTTAGTAAAATTTAACTTGATAAATTTTGCAGATTGCATAAGTGAAAGAAAACAAAAGTTATTTAGGACATCTACTTCAATATAAAAAAATAGTGCATGAGATCCTAAAACAAAATATTGAAAATAAGATATTATATGTATAATTAGTAAAAACTGAAATAAAGAATATGTATAGGTTAATAAACAGACATAAAAAAAGTATCTACAATCCTTACAACTTTTGCAAAATGTTAAAAAAGAAAAAACAACAAGTTTGAATGATAAAAGGTGGAGGAGAGACGTTGATATGCTCAAAAAGTTTTTTATTAATAGAATATTGGAATTTTGTAGTCATCATGTGCAATAGACTATGGTCGATTCAACTCTCGAGAAAAGGAGATTTATGGGACCCTATGCAGCTCCCAACGACTCAGGTACATCTATGTGAAATCAAGACATGGAGATACTCTTTGCTTGGATTGTGTTGATTGTTATCTGCGTGCATGAAAACATTTGCAACGAAAATATATAAGAAAAACCGAAATACGTCCAGAAAAATAGAATGTATCTTCGACAAAAGGACACTCTGTCTTCACCCCAATGGATGGACTTGAAATGTAATTTTATCTATACTCATCGTTGGTTAGGCTCATGGATAACTAAGTATGAAATGCAGAAAACAAATAAGGAACCTCGTAGTACTCGCCTCTTACCCTTGGCACGAGACGAGAAGACTAAGGATGGACACAACCAGAGAATTAATCGGAGGGCACAAAATCGATAGATTTTACTTGCCAAACAAACAAACCAAGCTTGTCGAAACTTTCACAGATAGTTGAAAGGGTTAAACGACGACAAATTTTGTCAAATGAAATATGGACGTGACCGGCTTGATGAGCTAAACGTAATGATATACAAATCTTGACCTCATGGCATGCATGGAGAAAGGTGACAAATCTCCAAAACTTGACTTGACCACACTATGACGATGCAAAGGATGTAACTTGGCAAGTTTGCCGAAGGGGTCAAACAAAAGTGGATATGGCAAAACAAGACATGGACATGACAAGTACATCGAACTAGATGTGACAGTGTAGACATAACGCTCTTGCGAAAATGTTTAATTGGTTTGCCTTTGGCATCATGTTTCAACACTTCAAAATCATGTCGTTGTTGAGCATCAACATCTAGCCCAACAAAAAAAACAACGAACCACAACGACACAAGACAACTTGAAAATGATTGATTGACATGACCAAGACATAACCATAAAGTAGGTACATGCACTCATTTTCATCATAAAAAATAGGCAAGGAGTGAAAAGAGTGAGGCTAGCATTCCATTAGGGGTGAAGCATAGGGAAGAAAAGTGTTGGGAAACCAAAACAATAAGCAAGTGACATTCCAACATACCCTCAAGACGATCACTAGGAATTGCCCGATAGCTCCGCCCTTTCCATGTCACATTCTTTCCTATAGTACAAGATTGATTGTTATCATGTTTGAGTTTAACATCAAAATAATCCAATGAAAGAGCATAATGGCAAATTATATTTAAAGACATTAAATTCCATGTGGACTTATTTGAGCCAAATGCGAAAATAAATGACGAAAAAAAACCCAACTAAGCCAAAGAAACTACTAAGTTAGCAAAAGGTATAAACTTGTAAAATATATGACAAAATGGAAACAAATGCATAACACAAAAACAAAATGCCCTATGACTAAATGCAATCCTACTCCTACGAAAATAGAGAACAAAATCATGTTGGATGGCATTTGTTATATAAGAATAGATTGTGAATGCCGTGACAATTATTATTTGCATCATCCATACAAAAAGATTCATCATTAGCACCCAGTACAAATATTGATTTGATCAAGAATCTCGAAGAATAAAAGTTAGTACTTGTCAAATCAAATAAAAAGATATGCAAATAAAATGTGTTAGCATTAACATGATTAGAAAATGGATCAACCCATGATTCTGAAATGTAATATGTGAAAATCAGCTCGAGAATCCTTTGTGCACTTCATTAACCATGTCAAATTGATTTGGAATAAGGTATTCAAGATAATTAATTGAATCGACATCAATTAAAGCCCCATTGATCCTTTTATCGTTATTATCTTCCTTAACGACAAATTGCTCATCATTGATTGATCCTAGAAAAATGATTTTAATTTCATCTCCATGATTGGAAACTAAAAGAGATGCACCAATTCCTTCATGGTTATATCAATTAAGGATAAGTTTAAGATAATCATCATAAACATGTTGCAAACTATCCTGAGATGCAACATAGATTTCATGAATGATATTCTCATGATTACTATCAACAAATTCATTAAGGAAATAGTCATGGATTGATGGAGGGCATTCCCTAAAAACATAAGATTCGAATAAGGTTCTCATCCATAATCAGAAGGGATTGAGCATCTTCGTCATTAATTGATGGAACAATGAAAGATTCAAGAAAATCATCACCAGTCACAACATCATCAGAGCTTAAAGATTTATTATCGAAAAATGAATGAAACATCGTTATGAATCAACTCTGTACGAGAATTGATTTCCCCTTTTAAATGATCAAGATTTTCTAAGACATCTTAGTGCAAATCAAGGGTCTTGTCTTCAGTTAAGACCTCATCTTGTAGATGTGGGGAACATGAAATGCTAGGACGAGGTGGGATGACATCCTCTTGAAAGGATTACTCGGAAGTTTCGGGACATATCATTTTCAATAGGAAGAATTTCGTGAATATCTTGCTAAGGAGGGGCGATTGATTCAAGAGCGTCAATGGAATTCATGATCATCTCACAAAGGAATCTCGGGGGATTGGGATACTCATCAGAAGAAAGATCATGGGGGCATATCTTTGAACTGCTTCAAATGTTGCTTGATCTTATATGATTTGATGGATTCCCTTAATTTCTCATAGGTTTGGGGATTATGGTGCTCCTTGCAGAAGATGTGCCAATGAGGCTTAGAATTATCAAACATAGTCTTGAAAACATCAAAGAATTTACCCCAACCCTAGATTGCAATGGTAAGGTAAAGAATCAAACCACATAGTAGCTTTGCCTTGAAATGTAAGTGGAAAATCATATATCATTAGAGTATGATCATAAACATAATTCTTGAGGAAATATTAGACAAATCTTCTGATATGATCCTTAGTGCTTTCGTGAGGAAGGTATGCGAATTGAGGAAGGTCATCTTATTCATTTTAGAATTCCAGGTGAAAATCTAGGACACCTAGCACATTGATAGGATTAACATAAAGCTGCTAGATATCGATCACGATTTGCCAATAACAACAATTTAAAAGGATGGGTCGATAAATATTGACATAAGGATCAAATTTAGGAAGACTCAAAGAAAGATAAGAACATTTGTTCCCTAGTGGAGTCTCCATTTATGTTGATGCTCAAAATGATACGGTTTGGGCAATAACACTAGAAGCACCCTCAGAGAGATGGTCAAATGGAAGACAAGGGGATGGAAGCCTAATTTTCGTTTAGAGTCCTTAGTTAGGTAGGACTCATAAGGTTGATGAATGGATTCTTGAGCATTAATGAAGCAAAATGCAATGCTATGACGCTATTAAATGCACAAATAATCACAAAACAAAAGGTGTTAGTCAATTGTCAAAAAACCATATGCAACCTATCTAACCATGTGTGCGTTAATTCCAAAAACAAAATTAATTAGCTAATTATTAACGAAAATAAATGAATGCAAAATATTTACAAACATGAATGTGCACAATGCAATAAATAATTAGAGAAAACAGATCTTTAGTCATTATCATAAAATACATGAATAATTGAATTTGTTTTGATGCATAAGTTAAATTAAATAGTTGCCTATAATGCGTGGGAAGAAATTTGCGAATTTCAGAGTTTTTAAATGCATCCTAAAGCCCAAGTTCATTAAACAAAGTTCATGGAGCTGAATAATGAAAGAACTTGACAATTTGGACATTAGTATGCTAATGCATTAATAATTAAAGTTCTTCTCATGTCTATGTAAATTTTAAGAGCATTATTGGATGGCCGAAAATAATTTTTTCATTTAGCTCAATTTTGGATTTTTATATGCAATTGAAAAATTG
The DNA here is from genome assembly GCA_001517045.1 of Pseudotsuga menziesii. NCBI lineage: Eukaryota > Viridiplantae > Streptophyta > Pinopsida > Pinales > Pinaceae > Pseudotsuga > Pseudotsuga menziesii. Next base: position 263,714 of record LPNX010052043.1, read on the forward strand.
AAGTGCCTTTGATGAATAAAATCAGTTTAAAAACTATGAATTTAGCGGATTTCTGGTTTAGTAAAATTCAACATGATAAATTTTTTAGATTGTATAAAGTGAAAGACAACATAAAATGTTATAGGACAACTACTTTAGTATTGAAAAACTAGAGCATCAAAGAGCCCACGACTAAAGATTGAAAATCAAATCTTTTATGTACAGTTAGTAAAAACTAAAAAAAATGTATAGGTTAACAAACATAAACAAAAAAGTATCTACTCTCCACTTATTTACATTAGGATACTTTTTTCACATAATGTAAAAATAGAAAAAACAATAGCAAGGCTAAATGATAACAAGTGGAGAAGAGACATCGATATGCCCAATATTTTTATTTCACTTTTTAATTCGAAGAATAATAGATTTTTTTCAGTCATCAAGTACAATAGACCACGACCGGTTCAACCCCTGCGAATAGCGTTGAAATATTGTAACTTCAAAGGATATTCTAAATGTATTTTACTGATGTAACCCAAGTGAGATGTTATTATTCCTCCAGCGGGATGTTACTATTGTATTTGGTCATCACAGAGTCATGAGGTAAATCCTCCATTGTAAGTGGGGTCATTAGTACCCTAATGAATAATATAATATACTATTTTGAGTCTTATTAGGTGAATTCGACCCAAATAGTTTAGTGGGGTCGACTTGATTAGGGTAAAAATCAATTTGCTCAATGTGTATAAATAGAGGAACCGCGGTTCTTATTTGCACACAGACTCACTCACTTGAGTAGTGCATAGGAGAGAGAGAGAGAGAGAGAGAGAGAGAGAGAGAGAGAGAGAGAGAGAGAGAGAGAAAACAGAAGGAGGAGAACACCTATTTTTGGGGTTGTCTTTTATACATCTTATACAGATGAAGTTTTGCTGGGTTTTCTTCCCCTTGAGGGTTTCACAGGATAAATACTGTGTCTATCTTGTGATTGTGTTTCTATCAATGATTCTAGATATGCTGCTGCTATGATTTTTGAATCGAACACTAATGAATATAGTCTAGCATATGAAATCTTAACATGGTATCATAGTTAACTTGACTAAAGCAACTTTCACAAGGTGAAATTCTCTCTCCTCCCTCTTTGGAAGAAATTAGGGTTTATGCAAAAATTGGAGTTTTGAAGATCTGCTTGCATAGAAGGTTGCACCTCCCTAGAGCGCATCTATTGAGCCATAGATCAAATTTTTTGGGTGGTTGGATCTCCGGGAAATCCAAACCCTAGTTTGGGAGTGAATCATAAAACTACAGTGAAACATAACCAAAATTTATGCAGTGCTGCAACCTCGCAAGTAGGATTTGAACGGTGAAGATTTGGGATCTCCAGAAATCAGTTGGACCAACCAACTTGCCTCAGCCAAGCACATCTACTAGTAATGACAACCTCCTATTTTGATAAATTTCATTTTTTAGTGACCAACTAGACAAGATGGCCCCAAGCACTAAGCTTGAGGACAAATTGGAAGGCCTAGAAAACGTCATGGCTTGGAAGTATAGGATTGGTCTCATTCTGAAAGAGAATGGCCTTGAGAAGTACATCAAGGATGAGATTGTAGAACTTGAATAAGATGAAGCTAAGGAGAAGCATGAACAATACCTAATCAAGGCAATGAGGATCATTGCTGATTCTATTAAGGATCACCTGACCCCTCAAGTGTCATCTAAGAAGACACCTAAGAAAATGTATGATGCACTTTTTCAGAATGTATGAGGGAAGGAACATCAACATAAAGATGAATATGAGAGCTCAACTGAAGGGCACCAATATGAGCAAAGGAGAATCTATTCAAGATTACTTCACAAGGGTCTCCCAGTTAAAAGAGAAACTAAGTGCTATTGGAGACACCCTTGATGAGGATGAACTAGTTATGATTGCTCTCAATGGTCTCACTAGACCTTGGGACTCATTTATTAAGACTCTGTGTGCCAAAAAATAAAGTATGAAGTTTGACATAGTATGGGAGATTGCATACAAGAAGAAGCTAGAGTAGCCAATAGAGAAGCTCTCCTAAGAGAAGGTGATCATTCCCTAGCTACCCATACAAAAGGAATAAAACAATCAAACTTCAAGAAGAGTAATCGCAAGCCTTAAAAGAAGAAATTTCAGAAGAAGAAGACGGATTACTCGAAGTATCAATGCTACAACTGTCATAAGATAGGACGTCTTTCTAGAGAATGTCCATCACCAAAGAAGAAGAACAACAACAAGAGACATCATGCTCATCTATCTGAAGATGAAGATGTAGAAGAAGAAAGGCCTCAGAAGAAAACTAGAGGTGAAGATGTAGAAGAATATGTGTTATTCTCTGCACTCTCTGGGTTTGTAACACCTGGAGAAGACACATGGATTATTGATAGTGGTGCCTCTAAGCACATGACAGGGAAGAAGAAAAATATGTCAAGACTTGAAGAGAAGAACTCTCCCCAGAAGGTATCATTGGGAGATGACTATCAATATCCCATCAAAGGTATTGGTGAATCAAGCTACAAGCTTGACTCTAGGACTTCCATGAAGATGAAGGAAGTACTGTATGTACCAGGTTTGAATAAGAACCTACTTTCCATCTCTGTTCTAGATAATAAAGAATATAGAGTTGCTTTTATAGATGGACACGTACTTATGTGGTCCAAAGGAAAGAAACTTGAAGATGCTATAGTCATTAGGGAAGAAGAAGGAGGACTGTACAAACTCAAAGGACATCCAGAGACAACCCTTGTCCATGAGACTACCAGCTCAAGTCAACTGTGGCACAGGAGACTCGCTCACGATTCAACTGCAAAGCATTTCCCTATGTGAACAAGGTGGTAACAGGGTTACCAGATTTGAAGATCGAACATGAGGGAACTTGCAAGGGATGTGCAAAGGGAAAGAACATCAAGAATCCCTTTCCGAAAAGTGAAACAAAGACCAAAGCTACGTTGGAACTAATTCATTATGATGTATGTGGTCCTATTCCCTCCATATCCTTAAGTGGATATGAGTACTATGCCACAGTTATTGATGACTATTCAAGAAAGACTTGGATATACTTATTGAAGAATAAGAGTGAAGTGTTCAGGAAATTCAAGGAATTCAAAGCCTTGATAGAGAACCACTCAGAAAAGAGAATCAAGACACTGATATCAGATAATGGTGGAGAATACAGTTCAAAGGAGTTTGAAGCATTATGTAAGGAGGCATGAATCAAGAGGGAACTAACCACTCCCTATAATCCCCAAAAGAATGATGTTGCGAAAAGAAAGAATAGAACTATCATGGAAGCAGTGAAGACCATGATTCATGACCAAGACCTCCCTATGCATATATGGGTCGAAGCAACAAGAACAACTGCATATGTGCATAATATATTATCTCATAGTGCTCTTGGATTCAAGAATCCTGAAGAGATGTATACCAGAAATAAACCCGAAGTAAGCCATCTCAAGATATTTGGCTGCCCAATATATGTACATATTCCGAAAGAGAAGAGAGCCAAATTGGATCCTTCTAGAAAGAAGGGAATATTTGTAGGATACTGTGAAGTCTCCAAAGCCTTAAGGATATACATTTTAGGATTCCATCATATCGAGATTAGTAGGGATGTAACATTTGATGAAGAGACAACTCTTAAGAATTCTATAAGGTCTCAACTTGAAGAAGTACATGAAGAGGATGTACCTCCCAGAATGATAGAAGCTGAACCCTCTCCTAAAATAGTACCAACATAAAATCATGACATGCTAGAACCTCAGGAGCCCCCTACTATGGATTTCTCTCGAAAGAGAAAACCTGCTTGGGTAAGAGAAATCATACAAGAAGCAGAAAGATACGGAGTGCCAGAAGGCTCCACAAGAACCAACAAAATATCAAATCCATATTCCATTTATGTAGCTTTGACATGTGACCTTGTAGATCAAGAACCCACCAGCTATGAGGAAGCTGCACAGAAGAAAGAATGGGTTGAAGCAATGACGAAAGCATAACAATTGATCATGAAGAATGATGTTTGGGATATTGTTCCCAAACCAAAAAATAAAAGTGTGGTATATTCGAAATGGATCTACAAGATAAAACATGCTGCTGATGGAAGTATTGAAAAGTACAAAGCAAGATTTGTGGCTAGAGGATTCTCTCAGAAAGAGGGGATCAATTATGAAGAGACATTTGCTCCATTAGCAAGGTACACTTCCATTAGAACTATCATGGCACTTGCCTCCATGATGAAGTGCGACTTACACCAAATGGATGTAAAGACAACCTTCCTTAATGGTGTGATTAAGGAAGAGGTTTACATTGAAAAACCACAAGGATTTGAAGTCGAAGAAAGAGCGACTCATGTATACAAGTTTAAAAAGAATCTGCATGGACTGAAGCAAGCTCCTAGAGCTTGGTATGGCAAAATAGATAGCTTCTTGACAAGCATGGGATTTACCAAGAGTAAAGTCGATCCTAATATTTATATGAATATTATGGATGATGAACTAGTCATACTATTGCTGTATGTGGATGATCTATTTCTGACTGGAAATGAGAAACAAATCAAGGATTGAAAGAAGAAGCTAGCTGAAGAATTTGGGATGAAAGATCTTGGATTAATGCATTATTTCCTAGGGCTGGAAGTGTGGCAGAGCTTAGAAGGAATCTTTATGAATCAGGGAAATTATGCAGTAGAAATCTTGAAAATATTTGATATGTTGGATTGTAAAGCCATGGCCACACCCATGGACACCAACCTGAAGTTGTTGTTTGATGAGACATCATAGTTATTGGACATGATTCACTACAGACAGATTATTGGGTCATTAATGTATCTGAGGAACACAAGGAGAGATATATGATTTGTTGTGAACACCTTGAGTCAGTATCTAGTTAAACCTAGATGGGTTCACCCGATAACTGCAAAGCATGTGATGAGGTACCTAAAAGGTACGATTGATTTGGGAATTTACTATGGGAGAGATCATGACTACAAATTGTATGGATATACGGATTCAGATTGGGCAAGAAGAGTTGCAGACAGGAAGAGCACCTCAGGTGGATGTTATTGTCTAGGATCTGCCATGATCTCATGGTTTAGTAAGAAACAGTCCAGTGTTGCTCTCAGTAGATCTAAAGCATAGTACATTTCATCTTGCTTTGCTTGTTGTGAAGCGATATGGCTTCGGAAGCTGATGTCAGGATTATTTGACATGGACTTGGACACCACAGTAATTCTCTGTGAAAACATAAATCCGGTATTTTTATATAAGGGATATGGTACAAAAGGGATATATCAAGCTCTAGTATGTGAGTGCCGATGAACAAATTGCTGATGTACTGACCAAGCCTCTATCTCGAGTGAAGTTTGAATATTTACGTGAAAATATTGCTGTAGTTCGAAAAGACTTTCCTTGCAAGAAGGAACAATGATTGGACTACAGATGATGAAGATATGGACCTTCTTCGAAAAGGAATATTAGGTCAAAGACATGAACCCTCCTCGGACAAAGGGGGAGCAGGTTGATAATATGGAATTTCCTAGGAAAGGGGGAGTAGTTATGAGATTGACATCGATGATGGATGACAGTGATGATGAAGTTCAGACATTTACTTGTGGATGATAGTATCCTCTCTTGAGGATGGCAGGAATAACACTCTGTGCATGAGAGTAGTCCTTACTAGATAAGGATGACCCTGTAGATGTTACTCTCGCATCGAGAGTACCCACATTCAGTTGTGGATACCATAGAATAACACTCGCTTAGGAGTGATCCTAACCTTTGTGGTATGGATGCTCTACGATGAGTCCTCACGGATGATAGGACTCACATTTTGCATGTAATTGAGATCTTCTTTGCAGACTATACTCTTGTATGGAGAGTATGCCTACATTCATATGTAGATGTGATAGAATAACACTCGCTTAGGAGTGGTCCTAACCTCTGTGGTATGGATGCTCTATGATGAGTCCTCATGGATGTCGTAGTATAACACTCACTTGGGAGTGGTCCTAACTTGTGTGGTATGGATGTTCTAATATGGGCCGAAATTTTTTATGTGGTAGAGATCTGCTTTGCAAAAAATACTATTTCTTGGAAGAGTATGCCTACACGTAAGTGTAGATACCATAGTATAACACTCACTTGGGAGTGGTCCTAACCTGTGTGGTATGGATGGTCTACGATGATTCCTCATAGATGATAGGATCGGAACTGGGTGTGGTCGAAATCTATATTTAGTTGTAGATGATTCAATTGATTGAATTCATGGATCATGCTGATGGAGGATTGCATCGTCCTTGGAATTAGGTCTTAAAGTGATTAGGATTGATCATCCCACAAATAGATCATGTGTACTACAGGTACCGTGGCGACGAAGGATCAAGTATACCGAAGTACAATATAAAGGATCAAAAGGATTGAAGTGCTGTTGTAAAAGGATCGAAATGCTGCTACAAGGGATCAAGAAGATCGGAAGGCTGCTGCAGAAGATCAAAGTGTTGCTGCAAATGATCAAAAAGATTGAAGTGCTTCTGCAAAGGATCGAGAAGATTGAAGTGCTATTGTAAAGGATTGAAATGATCGAAGTACTGCTACAAAGGATAAAGAAGATCGAAGTGATGCTACAAATGATCAAGACAAATCGAAGTGCTGCTGCAAAGGATCAAAAGATCAAAGTGCTACTACGAAGGATTGAAAGGTTGAAGCGTTGCTGCAAAAGGATCAAGTGATCGTGTGATGCAGAAGATGAAGAGTAATTGTTCCAGTTACTAATTGTGAAAAATTCCTATGATGTATAGATGTATTACCTCGATGTACTGTTGAAATTATTGTCTCTCTATTCTCCTATAGTCTATGATGATGTTGTCAGTAGAATAAACTTCTTATTAAGGGGGAGTAATTAAATATTGTAACTTCAAAGGATATTCTAAATGTATTTTACTGATGTAACCCAAGGGAGATATTATTATTCCTCTAGAGGGGTGTTTCTATTGTATTTGGTCATCATAGAGTCATGAGGTAAAGCCTCCATCGTAAGTCGAGTCATTAGTACCCTAATGAATAATATAATATACTGTTTTGAGTATTCCTAGGTGAAGTTAGTCCATACAATTTAGTGGGGCCAAATTGATTAGGGTAAAAGCTAGTTGGCTCAATGTGTATAAATAGAGGTACCGTGGTTCTTATTTGGAGACAGACTCACTCACTTGAGTAGCGTATAGGAGAGAGAGAGAGACAGAACAGAAGGAGGAGAACACCTGTTTTTGGGGTTGGCTTTTATACATATTATATAGAGGAAGTTTTGCTAGGTTTTCTTCTCATTGAGGGTTTCCCAGGATAAATACAGTGTCTATATTGTGATTGTGTTTATATTAGTGATTCTGGATATGCTGCTGCTATGATTTTTGAATTGAACACTAATGAATTTAGTCTAGCATATGAAATGTTAACAAATAGGAGGTTTACAGGACCCTACACAACTCTCAATGACTTAGGATCATATGGGTGAAAGCACGACATCGGGAGTACTCCCCACTTAGATTGTGTTTACGGTAACCTACACGCATGAAAAAATCAATAACAAAAAATATTCAGGAAAAACAGAAAGACATGCAGTAAAGCAAAATGTACGTCAGATTGGAGGACACTATGCCTACACCTTAATGGATGAACTTGAAACATAGTCTTACCTGCAATCGCCGTTTGTTAGGATCATGGACAATGGAGTACTAAAGGGAGAAAACAACTATGGAATATAATAGCACAGACCTATTACCTTTGGTGTGAGATGAGAATATTGATGATGGACACAACTATATGATTAATCGGAGGGCACAAAATCGATGTATTTCATTGATAAGACGTAAAAGACTCATGCTTGTTGAAACTTTGACAGACTGCAAAAAGGGATAATTGATGATGGATTTTTTCAAATGAAATATGGACGTGACCAATGTGAATGCAATGGTATACAAATCCCGACTTGACGACATGCGTGGAGAGAGACGACAAATCTCTGACACTCGACTTGACCAAACTATGACCACGCACATGGTGCAACTTGGAAAGTCTGCCAAAGGGGTCAAATGTAAGTGAATACAATGAAACAAGACATGGACATGGCAAGCACATTGAACTGGAAGTGTGGTAGAGACAAAATGATCTTGTGAAAAATTTTAATTGGTTCACCTCGAGCGTTATGTTCCAATACTTAAAAATCAGGCCGATGTTAAACATCAACAAACTAATATGCTCTTAATACCATTCATTATTAAAGAGGTGTAAAATAATTTATCCCACAAGTATTTGGGGATTTTAATTTTCCATACCTCTTGGTAATTAATAAGGTGAAGAAGAGCCTTTGGGGGTATCTTGTGAATTGCATTGTTATGCTATTATAAAGCTCTGGAGCATATAAAGAGGCGGAGGTCTCTTGTAATATTGGATATTTCTAAATAATAAAGAAGACCAAACCTTCCTGTGGATGTTTCTCCATTTGGGGTTTTACCATGTATATATGGTGTATTATTCTCTTGTTTTCTCGTCTCTTATTTCTTACATGATTATTGTTGCTCGTATTATAGAAGGCTAGAGTAGTAGAAATTTTCTATTGATTCATATGTTATGCATATTCTCAATATTTTAACAATATAAGCATTGGTATAGCACTAAAAAAATTTAATAGGGTCTTGAGCATTGCATAAGCATTACCATGTTTTCTTGTATCATTGTCAAGGTGTCCATGAGATTTGAATGATTATTGACTTTGTCGGAGGCCCCCAACAACTTTGTGATAGAGGTGACCTCACAACTTTTATTTTCCTTGCAAGTGTACTCTCCATCTTAGATATTTATGGACGACCTACTCGTATCTGTGTTTGGTTTCCTTTGGGATAGCTTCAAGGGTGTACTATTGCAACAATAACAATAAAACACATTATACCAAAATTATTAACTAGTGCCATAGTTAGCATGAGGAGTGTATAATCAACAAACATTTAAAATTTCTCAAAACTTGCATAATGATGGAAAATTAGATGCAAAAACTTAAAACGTTGTTAAAAGAAACACAAATTTTTGGCACATTCACCAGTTTGTTTAAATACCATGAAATGCAAGTATCCAAAGAAGCTATAATTCAAGGGTGCCATGGATCGTCCATCCTGATAATTAGATTATAAAATTGAGAATCTCCTTTTCCAAGATTCCTAAGTGATATATTTTGTTAGAGAATCATACCACCTAGTACCATGGTCACATACACCTAGGGCACATTTTCATTTGTTTCGTACTTATGTCATATGGTACAAACCTTGGTTATGTTGGTCAAGCAAGGTATTTGGACTCATTAATGCACCCAAGCACCCATATTTGATAATTTTGGAGACACATGCACCCTCATTTATGATAGTTCAGTCCTTGGTGCACTCCTACTCCTTAAAATAGGGAACTGTTTGACCAGAGGCTCCCATGCATTATATCTGAGTGTTTTTTGCTATTTTGCACCATTTATTGCTTCCTAGAGCCACTCCCACTCACCCATGCAGTCCAACACACCTATCCTGCCTTCATTTATGTCCTATCATTCTTCACCCACATTCACATGGCCATTCATGACTGTTTGAGGTGGTTTGGGAGCTCATTGGTCCACCTAAGGGGGTTTGAGGTCCAATCTAATTCTGCCACATGTATGCCTCCAATTTGCCTCCAAGGGATAGATATTTTCACCTATTGTACTATAATGATGTTCTAGACATATTTACATGTTGGACAGCAATACAAACTTCAGTTATTGGCACTATTCCTATATGTTAATTTTTCTCTTTTCACTATTTTTCTGCATAGTTTATGAAATTCTTGAGTTGTGAGGATTCCATTAGCTCCTATATCTTTCCGTGGATCACATTTTGACATGGTATCCAAGATATTTGGAGCTGCAAGTCTAATTCAGAGAGTTTGAGTTGCAATCTAGGGCCTTCTCCAGAAAAATTTGAGTGTTTGCATTACAGGTAGTTCCAATGTCTTTGTCACTCAGTGCGCAAGAAGAAATGGAGCAGAGTCATGTATTGCTTACCCCATTCAATTATTTTGAATGGAAGGACTAAATGGTGATTCACAGAGTCACCATGGGGACTAAGAACGAGCCCAAATCTATTGTGGAAAAATCAAAGTACTTCAACAGGTTGGATGAGGCGTTTAGGATGCTTTGTATCAGTATTTCGAGGGCTGTTCTCATCCATGTAGACAATATTACTACAACCAATTAATTTTGGTTCAAGCTCGAGTCACTATTTGGGAATACTGATGAGATGAGAGGACACCAACTCAAAAATGAGTTGATCACATTGAGCCCAACTTGCTTTGAGATGATACATGATTTCTTCCCAAAGTTCAAATCCTTGGTACTTCAGCTGAAACAATGTGGCATCGAGAAGAAAGAGGAACAACTAATCTGGTCCATTCTTTCGAAGCTAGGCCCTGAGTATTTAGTGTTTGTCTCCACATTCCACTTAGGCAAGCTAACAGTTCAAAATTGGAGAATTCCTCCACTACATAATTCATTGAGTCTTTGATTCAAGAACAAGACAAATTGGTACAAATGGGTACCATCAAATCCACCAAGGATAAAATCCTTTCTACAGGTGTTTCGAATCAATCCAAAGGCAAGAAGAAATCCAAATATTTGAAGCAACAAGAGAAGAAGAAGCAGGAGAAGCCCAAATCTTTAGATCGGGGTTCGAATCCTAGAAAGGACATAGAGAAGAAGAAGAAGAAAGAGAAGAGAAAATGCACTTATTTTCACAAGGGTTGTAATCTAGAGAGTGCATGCATGAATACCACCATTGACATGATGTCACAACTCCTTGAGAAGAACAACATCCCCCTACTAGAAGGCACAATGAAGAAAGAGGGAGGTTCAAGCTTAGAGAACAAGGATAGATGCCATGCATTGGTTGCTAGATATTCAGGCTCTTCTTACTTCATCATAGATTCAGGTGCCTCAAGGCACATGAATTCCATACAAGAATCCTGCTCAGCCTACATCCTTATAGTGGTCCATCCATCCTCATGGGTGATGACTCTCAGATCCCAGCCAAAGGGATTGGAAGGATCAACCTTGACAATGGGTACTTCAACAATGTGTTGTATGTGCCAGATATTGCAACAAACCTACTCTCTATCTATCAAATGACACACACAGGTACAACTAAGAGAGTAACATTTACTCAAAATGACGTGGAGATTCCAGAAATTTCTACATGCCAAGTTGTTCTAGTGGGTTGTGGTGACCATGATTCGAGGATGTATAAGTTCTCTCACTTCCTTCCTTACTCCCAAGGGAATGCAATCTTGGCACATGCCAATGAGACCAACAAAATATGGAATGATAGTTTTGGACACATTAAATACAGGTATCTTCAACCACTAAGAAAATAAAACATTGTTGAAGGGCTTCCAAGTATCATGTTTTCCAAAGGCACATGCAAGGGTTGCATAGTAGGGAAACATGCTGAGCACAAACATGAAAAGGGGAAGGCAAGGAGGGTTGTCCAAGTGCTTGATCTAATCCATTCAAATATGATAGGGCCTCTTCCCACAACCTCCTATGGGAATTCAAGGTATGTGTTGACTTTCATAGATGATTTATCAAGGTATTGTTGGGTGTATTTTCTCAAGCAAAAATCCGAAGTTTTTGAGACTTTCAAAGTGTTCAAGGCTTTGGTAGAAAATTTGAGTGGGAATAAAATCAAGATCCTTAGGAATGATAATGGAAATGAGTATTTCAAAAAAAAAACTACAACAACTATGTCATGAAAGTGGCATTCATATGCATCATTATGTGCCCTAAACACCACAACAAAATGATGTTGCAGAGCGCAAGAATAAAGCTCTGAAAGAGATGGCTACATGCATGATGGAGGATAAGGATTTGTCTCCTGAGATATGGAATGAAGCCATAAATAGTGATGCATATTTTGAGAATATAGATCCACATAAATAATTGGAAGAGAAAACTCCATTTGAGGCTTGGAGTGGTCACAAGCCCAACGGTTTCACATTTTATGGTTTTTGGCTCAAAGCCTTGGGATATAATTCCTCCCGAGAAGAGAAAGCACTTGAAACATCAAAGAAAGGAGCCCATTATGGTTAGATATGATGAATATGAAAAGGGATACAAGATATTTTATCCCTCATCTCAGAAAACATTCATTGAAAGAAGTGTACAGTTTGAGGAAGATCCCATGCAAGAGATCGAACTAGTCAAGGGGGAATGCTCACACCCTCCACTCAATGATGATGTGAGTGATGGTTATTTCTATGATTTTTATGATTATAATATTGAGTATGAAGATGATTACATGCATGCAGATAATGAATCACCCATAAGGCCAAATTGGGCTAAGAAAATCATTCAAGCATCTGGTGATCTTGCTGGAGATGATCCACTAGACTCTAAGAAGACTAGATCTCAATTTCACAATAAATTCTCCACTTGTGAATTGAATATTTCAGAGAGGTGATTCATGATGGTTGGATACGATCCTAATTCATATGAGGAAGCATCACATTAACCAATATGGAAAAAAACCATGCAATAAGAGTTCACGTCTTTGTAAGACAATGAAACTTGGGAGTTGGTTCCTCTACCTTCCAAGAGGAAACTAGTGCAATGTAAGTGGGTCTATAGGACCAAAGTGGATGCTGATGGTTCTGATATCAAGTAAAAGGCTAGGTTTGTTTCCAAAGTCTTCTCTCAAGTCCAAGGAGTGGACTATACATAGACATTTTCATCAGTTGCAAAGATGGACACTATCAGGATAGTTTTGGCCATTGCTGCATCTAAGCGATGGGAGATTCATCACATGGATGTGAAGAGTGATTTTATTCATGGTGATATTCATTAGGAGATTTATATGTAGCAACCTGAAGGATTCATTCATGATACTTCACTTGCTTGTAGGTTGATTAAGTCTCTCTATGGCCTCAAGCAAGCCCCCAAGGCTTGGTATGCCAAGATAGACAACTTTCTTCTATCACTAGGCTTTGAAAGATGCAAATATGATACTAATGTATGTTTGCAGCATATAGGTTATTAATTGTAGGTCATAGTAATATATGTTGATGATATTTTGATCACTGGAATTTGCATTTTTGTTATAGGTTCAATTAAGTCTTCATTGCATAGTGCATTTTCAATGACTGACCTTGGTCTGTTGAAACAATTTCTTGGCTTGGAGATTGAGAAATCTGATGCAAGTATCAAGGTAAGCCATTAAAAGTATGTTGCAGACCTATTATTTAAGTTCAAAATGGCTGAATGTAAGGCAACCTAGTGTCCCTTCCTTTCGGGAGTGAAACTAGGTGATTTTGGTTCATCTTCGTTGGTGGACAACTCACTGTATCGACAACTAGTTGGGAGCTTGTTGTATGTCACACACTCCTGAACTGATTTGTATTATGCAGTAGGTGACGTTTCAAGGTATATGCAGGAGCCTCATGAGATCCATTGGAAGGATTATAATATGATATTGCATTATGTGCAACGAACCAAACACTTCGGGATACACTATGTTGCTATTTCTCCACTAGAACTAGTTGGATTTATTGATTCTGATTTGGTTGGAATTCCATTGACAAAAAGTCCACTTCATTTTATGTATTCATGCTTGCACATGGTCCCATATGCTGGTTAAGTAAGAAGAAACACACTATATCCCTTTCATCAGTTGAGGCCGATTACATAGGAGTAATGAATGCAACTACACAATATGTGTGGTTGCAAAGCACTCTTGGAGAACTTGGTTTTTCATTTGATTCACCCAGTGTCATTTGGTGTGACAATCAAAGCGAAGTCAATATTTCCAGCGATCCAGTACACAGACAGAGGACCAAGCACATTGAGATACACATGGACTACATCCGGAGCTTGGTGCACGATCAAGTGATATCATTGCAACATTGCTCATATGCAGAGCAAACTGCTGACATCTTCACCAAGAGATTCACAGAGAAGACATTCACCTATATGAGGTCACTCCTTGGAGTGGGTGACACATGGTGATGACTTATATTCACTTTCATATTTTTCTCCATGTCCATTTTAAAGGGGAGATTTTGTTCCCATGAGTTTTTCGTCCTTACCTTGGTTATATGGAAAAATAAAATTTTGTAAGAGGTGACTTGAGCCTTAGTTGCCAAGGCCTCAATTTTTGATGTGGTTACACTAATTCAGGATTAAGGGAGGGTGTTAGAGCATCATACCACCTAGTACCATGGTCACATACACCTAGGACACATTTTCATTTTTTTGTACCTATGCCATATGGTCCAAACCTTGGCTATGTTGGTCAAGCAAGGTATTTGGAGGTTTTGGACTCATTAATGCACCCAGGTGCCCATATTTGATCATTCATGAGACACATGTGCCCTCATTTATGTCAGTTTAGTTCTTGGTGCGCTCCCACTCCTTAAAATAGGGAACTGGTTTGACCAGAGGTGCCCATGCATTGTATTTGAGTGTTTTTGGCTCTTTTGGACCATTTATTACTTCCTAGAGCCACTCCCACTCACCCATGCACTCCACCACTCCTATCCTACCCTCATTTGTGTCCTATCATGCTTCACACACATTCACATGGCCATTTGTGACTGCTTGAGGTGGTTTGGGAGCTCGTTGGTCCACCTAGGGTGGTTTGAGGTCCAATCTAAGCCCACCACATGTATGTATCCAATTTTCCTCCAAAGGATAATTATGTTCACCTATTGTATTATAATGATGTTCTAGACATATTTACATGTTGGAAAATAATATAAACTTCAGTTATTGACACTATTTCTATGTGTTAATTTTTCTCTTTTCACTGTTTTTCTGCATAGTTTGTGAAATTATTGAGTTGTGAGGATTCCCTTAGCTCCTAGATCTTGCTGTGAATCATATTTTCACATATTTAATACATATTTTTTGAGGGGTCTTGTGCAATTGTCCTTATAAGTAGACCATAGAAACCTCTTTTTCTCAACATGCCTTGATGATAAATTGTATACATATGTAAAGGCCCTTAGCTTTTGAGTTGCTGATGGGTTCAAAATATACATCCATATTTTAAAGTTAATGTTTCCTTGCATAATTCATGTAAGATATTATTTAAAATAAGAAAGAAATAATAGTATGTTACATTACATGAAAAACACAACCAATGGACATCTTTTTGTCAATTTCCTTCCATACGACTACTATCATCTATTCATATAATACCATAACATTTTCATTATTTGCATGATAAACAATAAATTACATTCTTATGGACTTTCTTACTGCTTGACCACATTGATAATTTGTCATTTAGGAAATTCTGAAATATCCCACAAGATTCATAATGTATGATGCAATCTATGGACACACATAGTGTGTTAAATATCCCTCTATCTCTTTAAAAGCATGATAAACAATAAATCACATGCTCAGAGACTTCCTTATTGCTTGACCACATTGATAATTTATCATTTAATAAATTCGGAAATATCCCACAAGATTCATAATGAAGATTCATAATGTATGACGCATTCCATGGACACATATGGTGTGTTAAATACCCCTCTCTCTTTAAGCACATAAAAACCTATAAAAACCTTTTTTTTGGTGTGAGGAGCATTTATCATTTCTTAAATATTTTATAGTCCACACCTTATATGAAAGACACACTTCAACGTTCCATATGTGTGTTTTATGATTATAGAAAATGCAAAAAAAAAGTTTAATTCACAGATCGATTTTGTTTGTCCATAATTCTACTGCAATGTAAGCATAGAGAGAACATATAAATGTATATCCATAAATACAGACATTCTAACCTCTTACTGAAAAGTCTACTGCAATGTAATCATAAAGGGAACATATAAATGTATATCCATAAATAGAGACATCCTAACCTCTTACCGAAATGTGTATCGAACTAAGCTACATCTTCAACTATGGAGTGATGGACTAAACCATCTTTCATTTTTCATTTTTGTTTGATCTTTAACAATTTATTTCTGTAATTTACCTATTCAAGGTCTTCAAATTCATGTTTAACAATTTTGAATCTAATTATACTATGAATGTGCTAATATTGAGTATTACAACTTTTTGAATAAAATAATCATTTATCAATATTGGTTAGGCACACTCTTTGCTAAGCTATAAATATTTGAATTAATAATTAAGTTTGCAATATTTTACATATAAGCCAAAAGAAAAAAAATTAGTCCCTGTAAAAAGTAATCCTCTCATTTATATTATGGTATATCTTTCATCATTATAAACATGAATGCACTATCCAATATAGAGTTAGTTGGTAAAGTGGAGGATTTTTAAAATTGTTTTTATTTGGGAATTTTGTGTATCTTATATATTACCATTTAGAAAACTATATAAAATAAATAATATTATAAATATATTTTATGAAATTGAATGTATTTTGATTAAAAAAATTAAAAAAAATTCATAAGTTGTATAGGTTTGTAAAGAATATATATATATATTTTTAAAAATATTTTTAAAAAAATTGAAGAATTGTAAGGGAGAGAATTATAAGTAGGATCAAGTTTACATTCATGTAATACAAAGTCGATTCTAATTTGCTATCACTAAACCCCATACATACTTACACTACTTTATATACAACACACATATATATCCACACTTCAAAAATTCACAAGTTATATAAGTTTGTAAAAATATATATATATATCTTTACAAATATCTTTTAAAAAATTAAAGAATAATAAATAAAAGAATTATAAATAAAATCAAATTTACATTCATGTAATACAAAATCAATTCTAACTTGCTACCACTATACCCATACATACATACTTACACTACCTTATATACAACACATATATACCCACACCTCAAAAACTTTTACGTACCTATATTAACAATATATTTCAACACTACCTATATACAACACTATATCACAAAATATTTAATCACCACATTTAACATACTTTCTCAATACTCACAAGAAAATTTCAATATACTCACATGAAAGATGATGTGACAAATTGGACATATAATTATTATACTGCCCTTTAATAAAGAGTCTTTTATGAGCTCCATATTCTCTCAAAAACTAAATTAGTTCCGACGAGGGAACCACTTTTATTTATTTTAACATAATAAAAACTTAATTAATAGAGAATATAGGTAAAATGTTTGGACTTGATAAAAGTCTATAGTTTCATGTAACACTTTTATTTATTTTAACATAATAAAAACTTAATTAATAGAGAATATAGGTAAAATGTTTGGACTTGATAAAAGTCTATAGTTTCATGTAACTCAAAGTGATGTGAAAGACAATACATCTCCCTCAGCGTGCTCTCACAATGGATAAAACAATACATCTCCATGAGAGTGCTCCCACAATGGATAAAACCCATAGTTGGAAATACTACACAAGAAGATATCTCTTTTAGAAACTACAAAATTAAAGCTAAATTATTATTAGTTGATATATCATTAGTTGATATAACATTGACTTTGGTCTAGATTATTGGTGAGATTATGGAGGTACCCATAGTTGGAAATACTACACAAGATGATATCTCTTTTAGAAACTACAAAATTAAAGCTAAATTATTATTAGTTGGTATAACATTGACTTTGGTCTAGATTATTGGTGAGATTATGGAGGTATTTCTTATATGCCAATATGACAACATTATTTCTAGTAATTAAATTTGGTATTATTATTGACTTTGGCAAAGATTATTTATGAGATTAGCGAGATATTTCTTATATGTTATACATGCGAACATTATTTAGAATAATTATAAATAATAATATATTTTTTTAAGAATGTTTTTTTTATTCTTTATACCATTTAGGTTTATGATCACTATAATAAAAAACAATGATATAGTTTTTATTTATTAATTTTAAATGAATATGATTAAAAGTGTATTTAACAATGGATTATGTTTATGTAATAAAAAACAATGATATAGGTTTCATTTATTAATTTTAAATGAATATGGTCAAATTTCGGTAGAGCAAACGGTTGAGAGGGGTTTTGTTTGCTTGGCGGCCCAGGATCAAAATCCGCTGCTCCTGGAATGCGACATTTAAATCCAACCATGCTAAGGGTTGGTGCGGCCAGGCTGGGTGCGATCCCTGGGTGATTTGGACGGCTTAGATGCCCCTGGATCGTGGTTTCTTAGACCAAAGGTTCGTCCAACAAGTCACAGGGCACTTAACCAACAAATTTTTTTTTTTTTTAAATGAATATGATTAGAAGTGTATTTAACAATGGATTATATTTATGTTATTAAATCATCCCAAAACCATTTAGAAGTAATGTCTAAAAAGATCTATGAGATTTTCACATTTCATGACATCTAAATGAAGAATTTAGCACATAGATGTCCTTGTTAACATGATCATTTTTATGAGAATAACAAGTTTAAAAATTCACATGTAATGTAACAACAAACTCCTTTGATCACCCAAGTAGTCGTGGAAAATAATGTGTTGTATCCAATGCTTACTCACATGAATGGGGTATAATTCACCTCAAATTGCACTTTTGTTTCTCAATCTTGTTAGAAATTATGGAGACAATAGCATAAACAATAATAAGATCACTAAAAGAATGTCAAAGCACATAAACAAAGTGTGGAGCTCGTTCAACCACGGTGATGATCTATCACCTCCCAACTCTAGAAAAAATATTGTCTCCCTCGAGCTCGCACCTTCCAATAGAGATAAACCATTCAGGGATTAATGTACATCTAGATAATAGTAACATAAACCCAAAGAATGCAAAGAGAAACTTCTCCAATAATGGAGAACCCCCAAACCAATATTCTACTAGCTATAGCGAACTTCTCTCTCCTCTTGAGCAAACTTGCTTCAATGCTCGATAATAAAAATGAAGTAAAGCGCCTTCTATTTATAGATTATGTTGCTGGAAATTTAATTTGTGTTCGAGGTCGACTTGTCTTCTTCACTAGGACCGACTTGAATTTTGGAATCTTCTTATGGGATGACTTGTGTTCTTTATTGGGGTCGACCCGTGAGGATGTGCCTCATGGAGATACTACAACAACACTCCCTCTTAGCTAGGTAGGAACCATCATCATACTGGAACACATCTGGATATCATTTTCCATCGCAAACATATCTATATCACAAGGAAGGTCTTCCAACATAGTCTCAGTCCATCGAGAAGTGTCCACATGCATCATATCTACGTACCTCATCTCAACCCAGTTCGTCGGAGAACATGCACCATAGAGTTCACACAAAACTCATATTGGTTCACACATAGCCACACCATACAAAGGATATGATGTTCACATAGAATCATCCATATTTCACACAGAACTCATATCGGTTCACACAGAATAACAACCCACACAGGATAGGATGTTCACACAGAATCATCCAGAGTTCACACAGAACTCATATCGGTTCGCACAGAACCACAGTCCAAAAAGGACACGATGTTCACACAGAATCATCCAGAGTTCACATAGAATCACCATCCACAAGTGTTCACATAGGACTCATGATTTCACATAGAATCACTATCACTGTCTACAGGTGTTCACACAGGACTTAAGATTTCACATAGAATCACTGTCACCGTCCATTGAACTCAGGTGTTCACACAGGACTCAAGGTTCACATATAATCACTGCTACCATCCACAGAACTCATATGTTCACACAAAATCATTGTCATAGTTTAGAGGTGTTCACATAGAATCACCGTCACAATTTGTATTTTTTCACACAAAATCACTGTCCACAAATGTTCACACGAAATGAAAGTGTTCGCATAGAATCACCGTCACTGTTCATAGGTGCTCACATAGAATCACCGTCCAAAAGTGTTCACCCAGAATTCAGGTGTTCACACAAAATCAATGTCACTGTTCATAGGTGTTCACATAGGACTCATCCTTCCCTCTTAACAAGGCTACAATCACAGATCCAACCATAGTCCACACAAAAATCATCCTTCCCTCTCAATGAGGGATGTATTCTCCACTACACCAAGCTGTTTATGAAAGTATGAAAATTTATCCTGGGAAGAGGATTGGTAAGAATATCTGCAGTTTGGTCATCCGTCAGAACATATTGTAGCTCGACCACACCTCTCTACACCATATCAAGAACGTAGTGGTATTGAATCTCAATATTCATCGACTTGTTGTGGAATACTGGATTCACTGATAGCTGCACACAACTTTGGTTGTCACAGTGAATAAGCGTTGGCTCTAGAGTCTAGCCAAAAAGAATCGCAAGGAGTTTCCAAATCCACACAAATTCTTGAGTTGCAACACATATGACAATATACTCAGTCTCAACAGTACTAAGTGCTACTGAGGTCTGCTTCCTGCTGCACCAGGAAATCATGAAAGATCCCAGATTGAAGCAACACCTGAAGGTGGTATTCCTATCCACAACACTTCTGGCCCAATCAAAATCAGAAAATCCATACTGTCTCATGTCACCACCTGAAACATTTCTCAAACCATATCCCACAATTCCACACAAATATATCAACACATGTTTTGTAGCAACTCAAGGTATATGTCTCGACTCACACATAAACTAGGTGAGGGAACCTACTGCAAAACATATACCTAGTCCAGTGTTGACCAAATACATATATGATCCAATCAGTTGGTGATACATAGTGGGATTAATGAAATCTAAATATGTAGCATAATCTCTCAGCTTCTTCATATTCACATCCATTGGTGTGGCCATGGACTTGCAGCCCATCATACCAAATCTCCTCAGTATGTCGATAGTGTATTTTCCTTGACTTAGGAAAATATCGTCATGCGTCTGCCACATTTATAATCCCAAGAAGTAATACATCAATCCAAGATCCTTCATCTCAAACTTAGAGGCTAGCTTCTTCTTGCACCATCCAATAAGTTTCTCATTTTCAGTGAGAAACAAATAATAAACATAGAGTACCAAAATCAATGGCTCACCATCCACAACCTTGTAGTAAAGGTTGGGATCTGCACCACTCTTAGTGAATTCCAGACTCACCAAGTATCCAGCTATCTGAGCATACCAAGCACATGGTGCATGCTTGAGTCCATATAGGGCCTTTTCTAGCTTGTATACACGGGACTCCTGCCCATGGATCACAAATCCCTCTGGATGCTCGATATATACCTCTTCCTTGATCACACCATTGAGGAAGGAAGTTTTAACATTCATCTGATACAAAGTCCATCCCATAGCTTAAGAAATAACAATAATAGTCTTGATGAAAGCGTATCAAGCCACGTGAGAAAATGTCTCATCATAATCAACTCCCTCTTTATGAGAGAATCCTCTAGCCACAAATATAGCCTTATGTTTCTCAACACTACCATCTAATCCATGTTTGATTTTGTATATCCACTTGGAAGTCACTATTGACTTACCCTTAGGTCTTGGCACAACTTCCCACACATCATTCTTCATGATGGATTGGTATTCTTCATCATGGAATCCTTCCAAACCTACTGCTTGGAAGCCTCCTCATAACTGGTGGGATCTAAATCAATGATGTGGCTCATTAATACTACATAAATCGAGAATATTTGAGGTCTATTGCTCTCTCAAAGAGTACCATGGGGAGCTTCATGCCCTTCTGCATAATGCAATGTCTGTTGTGCTCATATGGGACTCTTTCGATCAACTACAACGTCTCTGGGAACTGTTGGTAATGGAGCATGATCTTCCCGATTCAGAGATGTTATTTCAGCCATGTTTGGATCCCAACACTTGACGGGGGTGTGTCTGTGGGGGATCCCCCCCCCACTATAGTCACCAGGGGGGTTAAGTGGGGGGTGACGACTATTTTGGGAGTCGCCCATGGAAGGGGTTTGGGGGAAATGCCCCCGTAGCAAAAAATTAGAAAAAAATGCCTTGTAAAATGTTGTAATTTCAGAGTCATGACTTGGTCAATAGTGGGTGATTTACAAGCCCATGATATTTGGGAACTTGTGGTATTTTCCCATGGTATTCCCTTTATAAAAGGAAGGAATTGTAATACAAATGTGTAGTGTATTGAGAATTGTAAAACAATCTCTGTGATTGTGTGAGAGATATTGCGAGAGAGTGAAGAGGAAGTGTAGCGGGGTTGCTAGAGGTTGTATCCCTTGATTTTGCTAGACGGTATAATAATAAAGGACTAAAAATTTCTTTGTAGACGTAGCCCGTATTTGGCGAACCACGTTATATATTTGTCTCTCTCTTGTAGGCCGTTTTAATATCATATTAGAGAAATTTTGGGGTCTAAAATGGGCCTCCTAAGTAAAATAATAAAATAATAGTTAAAATAATAAAATAATATTGATTAATTTTGGAGGAAGAAAGAA
>LPNX010052043.1:286123-304230 GCA_001517045.1 Pseudotsuga menziesii
GCACCTTGTTCATTGTTTATTGTTATTGCTCCGTGATCTTTTTTTCCTAACAATTGGTATCAGAGCCAAACGGTCTATTTGGCTGGTAAACTCGTAGGAAAGAAGAGTTATTGGTTCGAGTGGGAGCAATGATAGAAGAAAGAAAGTTTAGGGTCAAAAATTTTACGACCAAAACTACCAGTTATGGAAGATAAAAATGGAGGACTATCCATACCAGAAGGATCTATACCTACTGTTAGACGGAAAAACAAAATAGTTGACGACTATGACAGATGGAGAATGGGAGTTTCTTGACAGAAAGACACTAGGAAAAATACAGGTGTGCCTTGCTTCATCGGTGGATTTCAATATCTCAAGAAAAGACAACAGAGGGTGTAATAAGCGCATTGGCTAAGCTCTATGAAAAACCCTCGGCTTCCAACAAGGTATTTTTAATGAAGCATTTATCTAATACAAAGACATCAGAAGGCGGACATGTTGCTGACCATTTAAATGAATTTAATACGCTTACTAGTAAGCTAAGTTCTGTAAAAGTGAACTTTGATGACGAGGTTAGGGCTCTTCTAATATTGTGCTCATTTCCAGGAAGATGGAATAGCTTGGTCATGGCTATAAGTAACTCTGTCCCTAGTTCAAAGACTCTTAAATTTGATGACATTGTTGGTGTTATTCCTAGTGAGGAAATGCGAAGAAAAAACATGGGTGAGACATTAGGTGATGCGTCGACCATGGAGAGTAGGGGTATACAAAAGGAGAGAGGAAGGATCCCAGGTAACCACAAAAGTCTATAAAGGGCAGATCCAAGTCCATATTTGGAAAGATAGAGTGCTGGAACTATGGTAAGAAAGGACATACAAAGAAATATTGTAGAGCTCCAAAGAATAAAGGGGACGAGCAACATGAGACTACCCAGGAAGAAAATTTAGTAGGTGATGTGTTACAATATTCTTTTATTATTGGGTAGTAGATTCAGGGGCTTCATGTCATGCTGTACCCCATGGGAAATTCTTTCATGATTATGTTCCAGGTAATTTTGGACATGTTTTATTGGGGGATGATGAACCATGTAAAATTGTTGGAATGGGTAAGGTACATATTAAGTTAAATAATGGAAATGAATGGATGCTAAAATATGTAAGGCATATTCCTGCTATGAAAATAAATATGATCTCAACATGGAAGTTGGGAGATAGCGACTGTTTGTCTATGTTTGAAAACACATGGTGGAAGATCACTAAAGGAGCACTGGCAATAGGAAAAGGAGATAGGATATGTTGATGTATTTGTAACTTCGGAAGATATTATGATGTATATTATCATTGTATGTTGTTATAATATCATGACATGATAGAACCATAAGAGCCAGTAGAAACATTCCTTGAGAAGGAGCCCCACAAGAGAAAACTGACATGGGAACGAGAACTCATACGAGAAGAAAAAATATATGGCGCTCCAGAAGGAATACATAGAGAGAGAAAAAGGGAAAATCCCTACAATATCTATGTGGCCCTACTGTGTGACATCATTGACAAAGAACCTTCCACCTATTATGAGGCTGCAAAAAGGAAAGAATGGAAGGATGCGATGATCAAGGAATTTCAGTCCATCATGAAGAATGATGTCTAGGAGATAGTTCCAAGACCGGAAAAGAAGTCTGTGATGACTTTGAAGTGGATCTACAAGATCAAGCATGCTACATATGGAGGCATTGAGAAATACAAGGAAAGGTTTGTAGCAAGAGGATTCTCACAAAAAAGGCTTAGACTACGAAGAGACATTTGCACCCATGGCAAGGTACACTTCCATTAGGACCATACTTGCATTGACAACAGTTATGAAATGGAAAATACACCAGATGGATGTCAATACAACTTTTTTGAATGGTGTATTTGAGGAGGAAGTGTACGTGGAACAACCACTGGGATTCGAGACACATGATAAGAAGACTCATTTGTGCAAATTGAAGAAGGCCTTGTATGGATTGGAACAAACACCAAGGACATGGTAGATCAGGATGGATAGCTTCCTAATGAGATTAGGCTTTAACAAGAGTAAAGAGGATTCCAACCTTCACTTTAATGTTGAAGATAGAATACTAGTGATACTCCTACTATATGTCGATGACTTGTTTCTAACAGGCGAAGATGAACTCATTATAGATGCAAGGAGAAGACTTGCTACAGAGTTCGAGATGAAATACCTAGGTATGATGCACTACTTCTTATGCATGGAGGTGTGGTAGAGTGCATATGGGATCTTCCTTGGTCAAGGAAAAGTATGCAGTGGAGATTCTAAAGAGATTCAGAATGTTGGACTGTAAGGAAATAGCCACACCTATGGAATCTAACTTGAAGCTTTTGAGTGATGCTTCATCTTAGTTAGTTTATTCCACGATGTATCATCAGATAATTGGCTCACTGATGTATCTGAAAAATATAAGACCAAACATATGCTTTATGGTGAACACCCTGATCCAGTTCCTGACAGATCTGAGACATGTTCACCTGATAGCTGCAAAGCATGTGCTGAGGAACCTAAAAGGTATAGTGGATTATGGGATGAAATATGATGTGAATCAGAAGATTTACCTACATGGTTATGTTGATTCAGATTGGGCAGGTAGCACCAATGAAAGGAAGAGAACCTCAGGTTGCTACTTCAGTTTGGGATCTGGCATGATCTCCTGGCTTAGCAAGAAGCAATCATGCATGGTGCTAAGTAAAACTGAGGCATAATATGTTAACACTTTCTCGGCTAGTTGTGAGGTAGTGTGGCTATGAAAGCTACTGTATAACTTATTTTATATCCATATGGATGTGAATTGTATCTTTTGTGACAATCAAAGTTGCGTGAAGCTTCTGGAAAACCCTATGTTCCATGAAAAGTCGAAGCACATCGAGGTCAAGTTCCACTATATCAGGGATATAATGTAGAGAGGATAAGTGAAGCTCCAATATGTGGCAACATATGAGTAGATATCCGATGTGTTGACCAAGCCTCTTGCCAGAGTGAAGTTCGAGTACTTTAGAGAAAGACTTGGTGTGATCTAGAACGAGACCTCTCAAAAGAGGAAGTAACGTGTTCTAGCATAGCTAGAGAGAAAGGCTATCTGAGCATAAAATACTGGTGAAGTTCGTAGGTTGCTCAGACGTAATCACTCCCGTCGATTATCCTTGGATGTAATAAGTCCCGGTGAAGCGTGTACGTTATCCTTGGATGTAATTAGTCCTAACATGTTTCTATGATAGAAATTGCAGATGCATAATATCTCACTTGGGAAATGAGACTAGTTGTCCAAGCAGGAAAAAATACTGGTGAAGTAGGATGCTCGGACGCAATCAGTCTTCTAGGCTGTCCTCAGATGTAAGCAGTCCTAGCAAAGCTCTCATGTTATCCTTGGATGTAATCAGTCCCATGACAGGTTATTCGAGTGTAAATATGAGCCCTGGCGTGGTACACATGTTACTCGAATGTAATAAGTTTTGTGGGTTGTCTGAGTGTAAAAGGAGTCTTGGCATGGTACGCAGGTTACTCAGATGTAATACGCCTCGAAGGTTATCTAAACAAAAAAGATCCTAGACGCATGTTGTTCAGATGTAATAAGTCCTTAATGTTGACCTAGAACGTAAAAGTCCCGATGTAGCAGGCTGTTTGGTCGTAATAAATCCTTACATATATGTGTGTGTGTGTGTGTTCCCATGTTGAGATGATTAGTTCATGAAGCACGTGAAGTGCACCTAGGCGGTTCACCTTTACTGGTAGAACACAGGTTGATTATGGATTCTCTGTGTGCTTTGTGTTGTTTTGTACATGACACAAATATATGATCTGGATACAACGAGATAAAGGTAGAAGTCACAGGTTATTTCCATGGAAATGTAAAGAAGTTATGGACAGTACCTATGAGATGTCTTTCTAAAAGATGTGATGAAGACCTGGTTGAGGACTAGGCCTACAACCAACATGAAAAAGGGATGGATTTATAGAAGCTTTTGATGACACATAGTACCATTTGATGATCGATAAGAAGATGACGATAGCAACAATTATGAATATGACTCTATGAATTTGTGATGATGTCTTTGCAATGAATACTTTACCAGATGTGTTGATGAATGTGGAAGAGAGAGAATACCTTCCTAGTTAAGAGGGAGTGTTGATATATTTGTAACTTTGAAAGATATTCTGATTTATATTATCATTGTATGTTGTTGCACCCCCATTGGAGATGTGTTTTCCTCCTTGTGGGATGTCTTTATTATGTCCAGAACTTGAGGTACAACCTCCGTTGTAAGTCTGGGCAATAGTCCCCAGTGTGACATCATGTAATGTGTACTTGGAATCTCTCTAGGATAAGTAGGCCCTGCTAGTGGAACATGTCGACCCAGCCATGTATTTGGTTAGTCACTTGATTAGTATAAATGGGGAGGCACCCTCCCCCATTTATACAAAACACACACACTCTCAAGTTCACATGAGAGAGAGAGAGAGAGAAAGACAAGGGAGGATACACTCTCAAGTTCACATGAGAGAGAGAGAGAGAGAGAGAGAGAGAGAGAGAGAGAGAGAGAGAGAGACAAGGGAGGAGAGATGGATAGATGTTGAATACTTCTTATGACTGGGTTTGATGATCTTACTATTTTGAGGAATTTTGCAGGGTTTTCTCCTTTATGGTTTCCCCAATGAAAATATTTGTGTCTTTTGTATCTTCAAGGAGAGTGGCACTTTGATATTGAATTAACCACCAAGTTTCATCACTTGAACGAGCACATAATGAAGACCATTGTTTCTTAAGGAAGGAGGAATGATCCACTCAACAATTGGCATGTTGTCTAACTTCGACAAAGTATAGCACTTCGACTACTTCGACACAACCAACTTCAATAAGTTCAGTGTCGATTTCGACACGCCCGAACCTTGACACAAACGAATTCAACAACCTCGACAGGTTTTGTGTTTGACATACAACATATTGAAATGCCTTTTTCGTCACCGATGACTAATGAGCCTCAACAGATTGTCTCTCTGTCTTCCAGTCATCTGCGACAGCTGAAATTCTGAACTATTATAACTTCTTTGTAACTGAACGTAATGGGTAGTCACCCAAGCATATCAACATACTATATAAGCACGTACACAATGTTAGTATAGAAGAAGTAATAATAGAAATTGGTTCGAATTCATTCATATTGTCTGTGCACATACTTTTTGTTTATATAGTTTATTTCCTACTTTGCCTATTCTTTTAATCCTTCCACCATAACAGTGCTCGACTTCTTCAGTCAAACTGTTCTCCCCAGCATGCACCTGGGCACAACTTGGATCATTTTCCATCTTGATGTACTTTTTATTATTCCAGACAAAGATCCTAATTAATCTAATAAGATCTAGAAAAACTAATAGGATATGTATGCTGTATTTATGTCCTGGTAATATTGATTAATTTAACTCTGTGGATTCCACAAAAACAGGTGCAGCGTTGTGGAATCATAGTCTTGGTCCCATGAGTGAGAATGGGATGCATATGAACTCCACTCAAGGAAATTGCTTCCAAATCTAAAGCAGGTAAGTTTTGAATATGCGAGAACTGTGTTTATGGAAAACAAAAGAGAGTTAGGTTTCTCAGGGTTGGGAAACAAAAGAAGAGTGAAAAGTTAGAGCTTGTGAATAGAGATGTATGGGGACTGGCTCAGGTACAATATCTTGGTGGATCTTGTTATTATGTTACTTTTATTGATGATGAAACTAGAAAAACTTGGGTTTATTGCATTAGACATATATATGATGTGTTTTCTACTTTTAAGAAGTGGAAAGGTTTGATTGAGAATGAGACAAGAAAAAAGTTGAAATGTCTGAAATATGATAATGGAGGTGAATACTGCAACAAGGAGTTTGATAGTTACTGTTCATACAATGGGATTCACAGAGAGAAGACAATCCCTGGAACACCATAAGAAAATGGTCTCTCAGAAAGGATGAACAGAATTATCATGGAGTGTTCAAGGTGTATGGGATTACATGCTGGGATTCCCTTACAGTTTTGGGATGATGTTGTAGATACTGTTGTTTATTTAATAAATATAGGTACTTCAAGCATTTTGGATGGTGGGATTCTGGAGGAGGCATGGACAAACAAAAAGGTGAACTACTCATTTCTGAGAGCATTCGTTCATATTGATAAAGAAAATAGAAGAAAGCTTGAGGTTAAATTCAAGAAATGTACCTTTACTGGATACATGGTTGATGGTTTTGTTTCTCGCTTATGGGATTATGAAAATCACAAAATCATTAGGAGTATATATGTAGTATTCAATGAAAAGGTTATGTACAAAGATCAATTGTATGGAAAGAAAGAGGAACAGAAAAAAATATAGTACGTAGTGCTTGATGAAATCAAAGAAAATGAAGTTCTAAAGGCACCAAAAAATCAAGAGCAACAACATTCACCTCAATCTCCTGCAAATGTATGAATATGTACCAGTTTAAGTAGACGACTACATGTCCAAGGTTCCTTATTCATCAACAGTTGGTGGCTTGATGTATGCCATGGTGTGCATAAGACAATATATTGCACATGTAGTGGGAGTTGTTAGTAGGTATATGAACAATCCAGGTAAAGAGAATTGGAAGGTAGTATAGTGGATTCTAAGGTATTTGAGAGGTACCTCTTCTCATGCATTATGTTTTGGAGGTTCATACACTGTTCTACATGGATATGTTGATGCAGATATGGCAGGTGATAAAGACAACATGAGGAGAAACACAAGGTATGTTTTTACTGTAGGCGGAACAACAGTTAGTTGGATTTCAAAACTACAAAAGATTGTTGTACTTTCAACAATGGAACCAGACTATGTTGCTGCTGCAAAGGCTAGTAAAGACATGATTTGGTTATAGAGGTTCATGGAGGAATTGGGTAAGAAGCATGAGATAGCAGGTTGTATAGTGACATCCAGAGTGCCATTCATATTTCAAAGAAATCAACATTTTCATTCAAATACTAAACATATACAGCTAAAGTACCATTTCATAAAATCTATTTTGGAAGATGAACTATTAAAGTTGGAAAATATAAATACTAGTCGGAATCTTGTAGACATGTTGACTAAGTGGTAGTAACCAGAGAGAAAATGGGTTCCTACTCAGTTTCTGTTGGCAATCAAGCATGAAGGTGAAGATGATAAATTTATCAGGTCTAAGGTTCAGGGCATAGTCCAGAAAGTGTAGCGACGGTGGAGTTGTTGTGATTAGTCTCCAAGTGGGAGATTGTTGGTTGTGGAGCCTGATCTTCCTGATTCAGATATGTTATTTCAGCCATGTTTAGATCCCAAAACCTAACGAGGAGGGGGTGGGGGGGGGGGGGGGGGGGGGGGGNAAATTTAGAAAAAATTGCCTCGTAAAATTTTGTAATTTCAGAGTCATGACTTAGTCAATAGCGACCGACTAAGTCAATGGGAAACTTGTGGTATTTTCCCATGGTATTCCCTTTATAAAAGGAAGGCCTTGTAATACGACTATGTATTGTATTGTAGCATTGTAAAACAATCTCTGTGATTGTGTGTGAGAGACAGTGAGAGAGTGAAGAGGAAGTGCAATGGGGTTGCTGCAGGTTGTATCACTTCATTTTACTGGACGATATAATAATAAAGGACTCACAATTTCGGTGTGGAAGTATCCCATCTTGTGTGAACCACGTCATATCTGTGTCTCTCTTGTAATGTGTTTTAATATTTTCATCTTGTTCATTTATTATTGTTATTGCTTTACGATCCTGTTTTTCTAATAGGAATATCAACTGGTTCTATTAGATTAATGGGATTGACCGACTCAACTTTCTCAGTTGATTCCCTTTGAATTGCTGGAGGGGGATATGGCACCATTCATTTGGAGCTACAATATCCTCATCATCAATATCCATGTCAGATCCTCTCTCCTTTTTGAAGGTCACCTCCTCTTCGAAGGAGACATCTATACTGACCTTGATATGCCTCGATCCTAGGATGTAAATCTTGTAATCCTTTGAAGACTCACTATATCCCACAAATGTTCCCTTCTTTCCTGAAGGATCTAACTTTTTCCTCTTTTCTTTGGGCACATGAATGTAGACCGAGAAACTAAAGACACATGTGTCCCACCTCGAGCTTCACACCTATGAAGGATTATTCTGGAGTCATGTTCTTCAAGATCTTATATAGAATCTGTTTCTGCACATACACTATTGTACTGAAATATTATTCCCATAAAAACATAGGCATCACTTGATCATGTATCATAGCTTTTACCACCTCAATGATCGTCTTGTTCTTCCTTTCTGCAACTCCATTATGATGAGAGTTGTAGGGAACTATGTACTCCCTCTTAATTCTTGCTTCCTTTCAAAAATCATTGAAGTATGTAGAGGTGTATTCCCATCCATTGTCCGATCTCAAGACTTTGATCCTATTTCCTGACAAGTTCTCGACTTGTGCCTTGAATTCCTTGAATTTGCATAACACCTCCTCAGATTCCTTAGACCTAAGGAAGTAGATCCAAGTATGCCGAGAGTAATCATCAATAAAGGTCACATAATAGTGATATCCAACCAGTGCCACAATTATCATGGGTCCACACAAGTCGGAATGTACTAGATCCTAAATCCCTTCGGACTCTCTCTCACTTCTCAAAAATATCTCTTAACATTCTTGCAAAGTGCATATCCTCTACAAACGCCATCATAATCTATGTTGAGTAATGGGAGTCCCGTAACCATAATCCTCAAGGATGGAATAGCTCTATAGTGTAAATGAATGAGTATCTGATGCCATATCCCATCCAAATTTGTAGAATCATGTACCAGTTACTGAATTGGTTGTGTGATCAAACCATATATGCTCTCTTCTCGGACACCAATAAACCGTGTTGTATCCATACTAGTTCTCTTGCATCATAAAAGAAACTTTCCATTAGAGAATGCAAATTTATAACCCTTGTCTTCAAAAGCTGATATGGAGACAAGATTCATTTTTATCCTAGGTACATATAGTACATCACTAAGATGTAGTGTATCGATAGACTCTAACTAGAGGGAGGCATCCCCTAATCTCTTCACAGTATATCTAGTATCATCCCCAAGTATCACATGAAGATGGGACTCTTTCTCAATCAAATTTTAAATATTTTCCTTGTATCCTGTCATATGTCTGGATTCACGACTATTTATAAGCAAATTATCTCTAGTGGTGGGAACCGTACCTGAGAGAGCCTAGATGAAAATAATTTATGTAGTTTTTTCATCAACACTCTTTATGTGAATACTGGACTTGGAAACCCCATCAAGTATAAGTTCACCCTTCATGTTGATCCTAAGACTGAAAACTAAAGAATCGCTTCAGAAACCCTAGTAGGAGCTAGGTTAAAGGTGAAGTACGGAGACTTACAAAACTGAATCCAAATATAGATGCGCCCTACTAAGGCGAGTTGGAGCAAGATGAGATTGATAAAAAATTGTGGACTGAAGGGATAGATCCAAGGATCCCTAGGTCTTGAACCCAACAATATTAGGTCAAAAAATGAAATTCCACCAAACTGAATTTGGCCTCCACATAAAGATGCACCCTCTTAGGGAGAGTTGCTTTATGTTCTTTTCAAGATAAACTGAGGTTGAAATCACTCCAAAAATTGGAAATGATTTCTTTTAGCACCGTTTTGATACCATGTTATAAATTATTAAGACAGTAGGATAAACAATAATAGGATCACTAAAACAATGACAAAGCACATAAACAAAGTGTGGAGCTTGTTTAACCTCAATGATTATCTATCACCTCCCAACAATAGAAAAAATATTTTCTCCCCCAAGCTTGCACCTTCCAATAGAGATAAATCATTTAGAGATTAATGTACATCCATATAATAGTAGCATAAACCCAAAGAACAAAAACAAAAACTTCTCCAAGAATGGAGAACCCCCAAAATAGTCTTCTACTAGTTGTAGACAACTTCTTTCTCCTCTTAAGTAAACTTGCTTGAATTATTGATAATAAAAATGAAGTAAGGCTCCTTCTATTTATAGGTTATGTTGCTGGATATTTAATTTTTGTTTGGGGCCAACTTGACTTCTGGAATTTTATTCTGGCATGCTTGTGTTCTTTATTGGGGTCGACCTGTGAGGACGTGCCTCACACAACTACCACAACAACAAATCTTAAGCTCTTTACTTCCTCATAATAACTTGTACACTATTTTGTCACACACTACTACAACACC
This sequence comes from Pseudotsuga menziesii, assembly GCA_001517045.1. Classification (NCBI taxonomy): domain Eukaryota; kingdom Viridiplantae; phylum Streptophyta; class Pinopsida; order Pinales; family Pinaceae; genus Pseudotsuga; species Pseudotsuga menziesii. The sequence goes on from LPNX010052043.1 coordinate 296,369, forward strand.
AACCTCAATATCATGGCATCCATGTGCATGGATATATGAACCATATAGATATGCAGGTTTGGGACAAGCTAAACAAGAGGATAAATGTTGATCAAACATATTTATGGAGTAAACTTTAAATAAGTATTGAAGTTTGCTTCCAAATTGTACTATAACCTATTAAGAGAGGGATGTTGTTTATGCTACTAAGTGTATACCACCCAACACGAATTCACAGTTCCGACAACTCAACATGAAGGGACCCTTATTGGGATGCAACAACCCCTTTGAGAAGACGATCTCATGATGTAAGAGGAATTGAAAATTGGTGATGGTTAAATCAACACCCCACTTTTAGTGGCATGATTGGCCTCTTATGGCTATGAAGCAATAATTAATTTCTAAGTGAATTAACAAAATAAACACATTATAAAAATCATAATTATCATAGTGAGCAAGAGCATAAAACACTTAGGATAGAGTTAAAAGTAGAAAGTTGTTTCCAATGGATAATTCACCACCTAGATGTAAGTATTGATCTAAAATTCGACCCTAGAGTTGGGGCTATGAGATGGATGGGGTTGTGTGTTCTACAATCTCTCTCACAAAATTTCCCATGGCTATGCAAGAAACACACACTCAACTAAATGGGGAAAACACAAAATTATACTAAACTTCTTGTTAGCACCAACTAGATAAAGTGAGAGCTATAACTACTGAATTTAATCAAGAAAAACTTTATTACATTGGGTAGTTGGTTATTCTTTCTAACAAAAATTAGACTAGACATTTTTACTAGCACCAACGAGACAGTGACCCATTCCTCCATCACCAAATAGAGAAAGGAATTTTCCATTAATTTGCAATGGCAACAATCTCTAACACTAATCCTACATTGCTAAAACCCTTAGTGCTGTGACCTTAATGGGATATGTAAAGGGTCCAATATATATGTAATAGTGGATTAGCTTCATATTGGACTTACATGAAAAATGAACACGAGTTAATATATTTAAAAGATGAATAATTTGTACATGTCATGGAATTATAATCATGGTTTATTGATGCATTTGAGCTATTTTGGAGATAAAATGGACTTATGGTTATGGTTTATGTCACAACAGAAATTGAGCCCAAAATCCGACGGCTGCCATGTCTGAAATTCGACAATACCCTGTTCGGTTATTCGACAAATGCATTTTTTTTTGTCGTCGATGGCAGAACATCGGATACTTGACGACATGCTAATACCCGTCGAAGATCCGACTACACCATCGTCGAATGTTAGCCAGTTATGCTGCAAAAATTTATGATTATGCCATAGAACTTTCGACATCTGGTTGTCAAAAATTCTACTTGCCATAGTCGGAAAGACGACTGCACCTCGTCGAATGTCAACCAGTTATGCTACAAAAATTCTTGAATATGTTGTCAAAATTTTGACCTCTGGTCATTGAAAATTCTACTTGCCATTGTCGGATAGCCGACGGGCTCGATTGTTGGAGCTACGACAGCCTCGTCGGACGTCGTCGGGAGGACGTTGAATTTGCAATGAGTGCGTGTCAGATAACTGATGAATTCTCGTGTCGGATCTTCAGCAACCTCGTCGGACGTCCTCCATTTTCCGTCAAAAATGCGATGAGCAATTGTATAATTTAAAAACAATATTTTGATAGTTTTCCACATACTAGAGCTAGTCCCAACCAATCATTTTCCCAACAATCTTCACCTTGATTGCAAAATTTACATAGCTACACTACTAGGAAAGGAATATCCCACCTAAACCTAAACAAAGTCTCACAATCCCTCAAATCATTGTTTGTAAACCTTTCCCAAAGCAAATTTGGAGAGACAATTCCCTAAAAACAGAATTTTAGTGTTGTTCATCCTTCATTCCTTTCCCATAATTGACTTAGAGTAACTTTTAATCTTTTTATGACTTCTTATTCTGTCAGAACTTGGATTAGGCCTTTTTATGCTTCCTTTCATGGTGATAAGTGTCCAAAATTGAATACCAATGCTGCTGAAAATCAAGGCATTCCCATAATTAACCACAAGGTTACTCCATCTCTCAAAACTACTTAGGAAATGTCTAAAAAGCAACCAGGTTAACTTAGATGGTTTCCCGTTGTTATTTCATGCCTAGAATAACTTCTAGAGTGACTACATCTCATATTAAATTATGTTTGAAGGTGGAAAGGTTCCCAAGAGAACCCAAAATTCATGATTAACTTAAAGGTCATATTACCATGTGAAACAATGTTAAGTTATAATATATTGATTACCAACAACATCATAGCTTTCCTCCAATGAATATTCATCGAGGTCTCCATTTGAAAAGTGAATAAGTTTGTTTAAGCCTCTGAATCATGTGCCTTCCACTTTTAAAATATATATAAACATTTTAATACCTGTGTCAAAATTGTTCACCAACACAACAATCAACAGAGGACCAATCGATGTACTTAACTATTCTGAGACCACTGCAAAAACTTAAACAAATGGTGTAAACGAAACACATATCTCCCTTTAGTAACTAAAACTAAATGGAGTTTACTTCATATGATTCTTCAATAAACATGTTGTATTCGACTAAAAAATGACAAATGGAACTTGGGATCCAGACATAGAAGGCCACATATGTTTTATATAACATCACGATTTTTCGGTGCTGTGATATGAGGTGTTGATTATAAAGCAAGTACTTTGTTTGGGGGTTTTCCTTTCTATAATATTAGCTTTCTTATTACTCTACTCCAATAACTTGAAGTTATCTTTCATTTGGAATTGAAAGTTGAAACATCCTTGTTAAACCCATGATCTTATGAATTTATTAGGATAGGGTCTTAGAAGCTTGCTTAGCTTCACCACTAACTATAGTTTTTCTTTCTCAAAATCATTTTACACCCTCTCCAATCCTATTCACTTAAAGGTACAACTAGTCTCACATCCTAGTATACTTGTGATGATATGGAGCCTTGAAACAACAAGATAAGGAAGAGGAGAAGATCAATATTGGGGATGCTCTTCTACAATGATATTATACTTGAGGGAGGTTATAATCCCCTAAATTAATTTGAATAATGAACTTGTTTGGAAAATTAATGGCATAGGAAGACTTGTTTTTTTTCTTGGTTTAGGATTTGTGCTTCATTATATCTTCAACTACATGACCAATTTTAGTCTTCATAGTTTAATGGCCTAATGAAATTTATAGGAATTTGTCTCCCATGGGACAAGGTATTCAAACTGAAGTTGGAATTTCTAGGGATTTCACATTACATAGTTAGGGATGGATCTTCGTTTAAATGTCTTGAAACTGAATTTGGAAGAACTTCCATAGAAATTGTCACACTATAATTGGTCTTCCTTCCACTAAACTGCCAGACAAGCCTTGTAAATTTTTCAGTGAAACCTGTACTCAGAGAGAATCATTGCATAAAACACAAAACTTGTGTGACTTATAAACGAGCAATTTTAAGAATAATTTAAGGACTGGATCGTATAGATAGCTGAAGGGAACTTTACAGAGGTTTAACATCAGCTTCAAAACAAACAATAAAGAACAAAATACATTTTTCTAGTATATAACGCATTTACTATTTATGTATATTTCTTGACTATTTGGTATGTAAAAAAAAAGTATACCACTGCAACAAGGTATTAGATATAATGCCAAATATACACTTATCATCTCAAAAATTCGATATGCTTGGAAAGATGATAAGAATTATGAGCACATTGCACTGTCAAGAACAAATTAAGAGCTCTCTGATAAGTAAAAAATTGTATGATCCAGCAAGTAGCCTTCAATGGCTAAAGGGTGTGCCTTCTCTGGCATAGGTTTTGTGATTTTAAGGTAACAAATCTACAATTAGACTAACAAATTTTCCAGTAAATATTTCCAAACTTTATATGATTTTATAAATTGTAGATAGGTCTTTAGAGGCTTTCTTATCAAGGTTTTCTCTATTGCTCCCTACCTGAAGATTGCTACTTAGTTGCTTACTTTGGTAGTGACAGATTTCATGTTCCCCGTCCCTTCAATTGTAAATTCTACCATGGTATTTATTATTTATTCGTTTTCTTTAATACCTTGGAACCCTATCTTATGTTACAATTACCATGGTTCTTTCTTATAATGAAGGGTTTATCATGGCAAGATCTATCTTTGTGATCAAAATCACAAGTGTAACTCTCACACAATATGAGGGGCAGTACTATCCATGAGGGATTTTTTCTTATGTCTCAGTACATGATCTTGAAATCATTCCCCAACAATAAAGATTGATCTCATCATGGGGGAATCTTCACTAACAAAGGAACTTCCAATGAGGGAATTGGAATCATATTAGAAGCTTCCATACTAAGGAATTTTGGCCTATACCTCACCCTTGGAACTTTTTGACTCTAAATCATCCTAATAATGTTCATATTAAAGGCGCTAGGGCTTAAACAAGGAAGAAAAATATTAACTCAACATGTATCCTTCTATGACTAGAAAAGCTATCTTATCCAAGCACTACGATCATTGTCAAAGTTGAATTATGTAGGCACTGGAGGATAAGAAGATATTTTGGTTAAAACCCATTTATACCATAGAAACTACTTTAAAATAGTAAAGTTTACAAGATAGTCATAAAAGAAGCATGAAAGCAGATTATACCAATGCTGAAGGAGATGAGAATTTCATAAATACAAAAGTTGCAACAACACCTATAAACATAAATATAAAATTGGCATGTAGCATTGTCCCTATTTGGATTGCCATCACCTATGTGAGAAACTAAAGCAACATAAGAAACCAATTCAAGACATATTGTCTGACAAATAAGATCAAATTCAAAAATAGGATGAAAAAATTACAAGAATGTGATCATCATAATTGCAGAGAACTAAGTCAGTTTTTATATACCCTGCACAGAGGTAAACCAAGGGTGAATATTATTCTTAAAAATTTTCTAAAGATAATCCAATATAAATATCATTCGAAATGAAACATTGAACCAACCAAGATTTTGTTTCTAGAAGAGACAATCAATAAGGTGGTAGGGAATTTAATCATTTAATGCAATATGGAATTTCTGAATCATCATCAGGATTTAGAAGAATCCACCAAATCAAACTTCCTAGAGTGATTCTGCCTTTGGATAAAACATTTTAAGATACATGAAATTCTTCCTAAGAATAATTTCCAGTTATAAGAAACTCACTTTGCAGGTAGATCTTTACTGTTTATCTCCAAAGAAGTTATTTTTTGCCATGAAAAACATCTCAGACATCTTACACTATCTAACAAATGGCCTTCCAATGAAAGTGAAAAATTGATGAACAATTTTGGAAGAAATAAAAATTTCTATGGAATGTTATTTATTATTCTAGAATATAAGGACATAATGCACAGAAAGTAGTAAGCTTGAAAAATAATAATAGGCAAGTTAAGAATAGCATAATGTATTAAAGGAAAAAAGGAAAGATGGTATCACATAGAAAGAAGTGGCATCAAGAATGATATGAGCACAATACCAACAATGCACACAAGAAGGAAACACATGTTCTTTACCATTGATCCCACAAGAAATTATATAATTTAAGTGTAAGCACACATATTGTTAGACAAAACACCAAAATCCACTTCTACCTAAAGGCTAATAATGGTATCCTACTCAGAGAGTCTACAATGGCATGTAAATGGTAGGTCTCAAGGTTGAGACTACTAATGAAGATAAATGAAGATAAGGAAATGGAATATCTTGAGGAAGAGAAAGGAACTTAATATTTAGATACACTTCTATTTTAAGAGCACATCAATCATAAGGAATCACACTACAAACATGCATTATAAAATAAGCAACATATCTTCAAATACTCAACCAAATATTCAACTTGAACTTGATTAAGCTTCCCTAAAACACGCTATTGCGATTGACAAACACTCTCAATGTCAAGAATTTTTTGTTTGTCCTATATATGTTGAGCTCAAACAACCTCAAAAGAAGAGAAGGAACTGACAATTGCAATCCCCTTGCAATTGATATATCTTTTCCTTGATCATTATTTTTTATGGTACCAACCAGGAAAACCCTGGTCCTTGTGAATTAGAAACACTATTCCATTCATACCACTTTGTCAACTTCAGGACCAGTTTACACATAGCCACACATAAAAATGCAAAGTCACTTGCTGTGTATTGAACCTATTAGATATTTAATTAGATAACGATAATGATAGGATACATGTTTTCTGCTCCAAACTAGTGGTTGAATCATGGAATGAATTCTACAGGTTGCATGGCTGCATGATCTATCTCCCAGACCTTTTGAAACAAATTCAAGCTGGCTTTTGCATATCTCTTCTCATTACCCTTCATCCATGTCAAGTTATGCCTTTGTTGCTGGAGGTCTTATTAGCTCTTTGATGGTAGAAGAACATTGAATATTGTATTGGATAAAGGTACTGATAGGATGTAGGTCCAAACTGGTGGTTGAATAGTTGAATGGATCCTACAGGTTGCATGGTTGCATGATCTATCTCCCAAAACTTTTGAAACATAATCAACCCGCTGTAGATCTATTCTCAGTCGACTCCTTCACTCAAGTAAATAGGATCCACAATTCTGAATATATTACATTTGCTATTGGAGGTCATATTAGATATTTGATGGCCAAAGAACATCGAATAGTGCATTAGATAAAGGCACTGATATGATACCGATTTTCAGGGACTCCAAAATGGTGATTAAATGGTGTAATGTCTCCTAAAGGTTGCATAATCTATCTCCAAGGCCTTTTGAAACAAATTCAAGATGCAACAGGTCTCTTTTCATTCCCCTTCACTCATCTCAAGACGATCCAAAATTGTGAAGCTATTTCCTTTGCTGTTGAGGTCCTATTATCTATTTGATAATGGAAGAACACTAAATAGATAAAGGTACTGATAGGATATAGGTTTTCAGAGATTCCAAACTGGTGGTTAGATGGTGTAATGGATCCTACACGTTGCATAATCAATCTCCCAGGCCTTTTGGGACAAATTCAAGTTGTTGCAGGTCTCTTTTAGTCTCCTTCAGTCATGTCAAGAGGATCCACAATTTTGAAGCTATTACCTTTGCTGTAGGAGGTCCTATTAAATATTTGATGGTGGAAGAGAATAGAGGGGGTTCAACCCCTGCTGATCTCTAATATTTTCTTCTGCTGCTTGACTAAGGATTTGAATGTGAACTTGGAAGTATACCCAAATATCTTTGCATTAAAGCACATTGTGGACATTGACGTCCCTGAATCTTGGTGCGTCCTTATTTCCAAAAAGTGTGCTGCAATCTTGGGAGGTAACACCCCCAAGCATAATTCATGGTACTGAAGATGGACCCATTGGTAGAATCCAAAACATTGAATTGAACATCCATGATAATGTGGTTGTAAACCCAGAAAACCCACAACTACAACAGGTATTCGGTTACAAAAATGATACTATTCCATATAATGGTAGTTTCAAGACATTTGCAATGTGAAATGTTAGTGTGACATTTGGTAGCTACCCTAAAAAACTTCCATCCTATCATCAATTGCAATAAATTCACTACATGTTCAATACATTCTTATGTCTTGTTGTGTGGTAACTATGCACAATGTGGCACCTCGATTGAGACAGTCTAAGAAAACAAATAAGAAAGTTGTAAATATAGGCATGGAATCCCAATATCCTAGTGTTGTTAGTCACAACCCACAAAAAAAAACCCCTAACAAAAGGATTCAAGAAGGTGACTTTTAATAGACATCTATATAAACATAATGTCTACTGAAGATCCTAAATTTAAGAGAGGTTTCCACACATATGTTCCCATTCAAATGGATGTTGTATTTGTCTATTTTCTATGATCCTTT